>JBCHJU010023660.1:0-11934 GCA_039654505.1 Plocamopherus imperialis | reverse complement strand
CTACTTGACTATGCCTCGCACGTACTTTGTCCCGCTTTGTCCCTCTTTTTCTGACAATTTGTCCCTCTTTTCGGTTGACTGAGGTTGGCAGCTCTGCATTTTTGTATTCAGCGCATCATAATACGTCAGGAAAATTATGTCCCAACCATGGGATTGAGTGGGCAGTTATATGTCAGAAAAATTATGCCCCAACCATGGGATTGAGTGGGAAGTTATATGTCTGAAAAGTTATGTCCCAACCATGGGATTGAGTGGGAAGTTATATACGTCAGAAAAGTTATGTCCCAACCATGGGATTCAGTGGGAAGTCATACAACAGGAAAATTATGTCCCAACCACGGGATTGAGCGGTACAAATACCCTGATTTTTTTGGCAATTCACATTGCCCTGATCAGTCTTTGTCTCGTCCCACCAAAAATTTGGTAGTCTACTCAAGCTTTAATCCACTCGTCTGAGTCCAATCTTGTGTAGTCAAAATATAGAAACACACCAAAGCCTCCATATATAGTAAGGTTTCTTCTATTCTCGGCATAATCCCACTAAAGTAAGCACCGATGGTAATGTATCGATACGGAAGGGTGTAAATGATTGCTAGATGGTAGTGTCTGCTTACTGCCACAATTACCCAGTGAGAGAGACAGACAGACAGACAGACAGACAGACAGACAGAGTGAAACGGATAGTTAATGTAAGAGAGATAAAGAGAAAGGGGGGGAGAGGAGGGAGAGAATGAGAGACAGACAGAGACAGTCAGTGAGAGAGAGGGGGAGGTTGGGAGAGGAGGGAGAGAGTGAGAGATATCACATCCCTGTTCTTATTAATCATCAGATTATAGGCAACACCCTGGTTGCTTTTATTGCACTTCCGTTAGAGATGGAGACATACCTAACTTTTGTCAATTCTGGCCCATCAAATCTCAATTTATGTATTGTAAGGTGCTTTGAGCTTGTTTGACAACAGGGATAAAACGCTACTATATAAATACAACCATTTTTTCTTTTTTACTTTATTGTTATAAATTCAAATTGTAATCTTTTATTTTATAAAAAAGGGAAAATTGTTACTGTCATATGATTGCAGGTTTTTCTCCCTGTAATGTTTTTCCCAACAGGGTGGCAGCCCCGATGGTTCATTTTAGACAATGGAGTCTTGTCGTATTACAAGTCGCAGGAGGACGTGAACAATGGTTGCAAAGGCTCCATAAAGATGACTGTCTGCGACATTGTGGGTAAGTTTGCAGTGGTGGAAATGCCATTTATAATATAATTTTAAGCTCTTTTATGTGATTCACAGCTTCACGGAGAAGATAATTTTCTTCTTAAAATTGTTGAGACCCATCTTCCCCTTTCTTAAGGATTAAATTTGCACTAGAACATTGATCGTGTCTTTTACAACAGCATGAGGTGATTTTACATTGCACAGCTAATGATGTTAGGACTGGTCCATTTTGTTGTAATAAAATATACGGTAGGTTTTTTTTTTTTTAAGTATCTTATATCATGGCCTTTTTGTAATATATAAATAGTATCTTTCTCCCCTCCCCATCTCAATCAACCCATGAGCTGAAGACCGAGAGGTCAGAGGTTCAAATCCTGGTGACATGCACAATGTTATCGAGTTCTTGAAGAAAGTTCTTTAGACACATTTTTTCACCCCGCTCAGGTGTAAAAATAGTACCGGACTAAGGCAGTGGAAAGATCTTGTCAATATGCTTAAAGTGGCGTGCTTGTAAAATGGCTGCTCCTCTGAATGCTCCCCAGGGAATTGAGAAGGTTACTGGATGGAAAAGCCTTTTGGAGAACCCTTGTAAAGCGCAGAGCATTATAATTAAGTGGATGTGCGCTACATAAGAGCTCTCATTTTAACCCCAGTTCCCATCCCTGTCCTTTGCCTCCTTTCCTTCCCCCCCCCCCCCCCCTTCTTCACTGGTCATAAGAGGATTTTAAATTGAAATATCAAAATACTAGACAGGATATGAATAACTTTAGGCGTGCTGACAAGAATACTCAGCTTACTGCGTTTATCAGCTTTTTATGAAGATTAAGACCATGTTGTCCATATGATATGTATTTTTTTTTTTTTTTTTTTGCTAATAATTTCTCGTAGTGTATGTTCAAAATGTACTCTTTCAGTGCACCCAACCGACATGAGCCGCTTAGACTTGATCATTCCTGGTGAGCAGCACTACTATGTGAAAGCCAGCACTCCACAAGACCGCCAATCATGGCTTATCGCCCTTGGCAGTGCCAAGGCCTCTTTTAATGACACAAGTGTTGCCAAGAAAGATGCAGGTACCAAAAGTAACTCTGAATATAAATGGTCCGGCTGGATTATAAAAATATTGTACAATAGTCATCAACTGTAGTATAGCTGTCATGATTGAAAAAAATGTAGCTGGTTGGAGTAGCTTCTTATTAAAATGACACAAGATATTTCATACTTTAGCTTCAGTAATCAACACCATTTTGTAAAGCTTTGTAATTTTGATTCCCTGCAGCCTGTTTTAAATATTGTTACCTTTGAGTACATATCATTTTTGCGTCTCTATCAACGAGAAAAGATAAAACATAATCTTTAACATTTTTTTCTTCTTTTCTGTTTTCTTTTTCTTTTTTTTCAAATACAGATAGAGAAATTCACACAGTCTTCAGGAATAAGATGGGCAGATTTTAATTAGAACTGCATCCATATTAAAAGAGCACAGCTAATTTCCATTTTCATCATCATAATACCTTGGCATTGAAGTTAACCCCCGAACTATAATATATTATGTGCTATTGATGAATCCCTCGGTTAGTTGCATTATGTGAGTGATTGTAAGTCTGATAATTTTTATTTTTTTTCAGAGTTAAGGTCTTCATGATGTTCAAAGTGTCAACAAAACAAAGTTTAATAAAAATCTCTACTATTTAGACAAAAGAAAACATTACATTTTTGGGATTGAAAATTTGTTTTGTTTTGTCTTTATAGTGGAGACCTTTACTTCATTTTGTTTGTTGCTTTCTTGTGTAGCATTTTGTTATTATTTATGTCTGAATGGGATGAAAGATGACTTCTTGGCTTTGTTTGTGGGTATTGTGTTGTCTTGCTAGAGAAAGTGTTAGAAAAGTCCCCATCTGGCTTCTATACTTAGAGTTGAAAGGGGTGTTTCTTCATTTATTCATACATACATATAATTAAACATAGAATAGTACATAAAGCGCCAGATGGCAATAATACAAGTCTTCAACTCGTGTCCAAATTGTATTATTCAGTATTTGTTTATAGACCCGTGTCAGGTGATAATATGAGTGTAAGTAGCCTTTCCTAACTAACAGAAAAAGTAAATTGCTGTAGATGGGATACACTTTATATGAAAGATAGTCACACAAGATCTGGTGCCCAGGCATTTGCACTGCCCTCATCAAATATAGATAGCCATTTATATTCCTATTTCCTGGTACATTTAGATTGTGAATGGACTCCCAACCAGTGACAAGTGGAGATGCAGGAAGATTTCAGATAGAGACTTGGGTGTGCAACACTAGTGTCAAAATACTAGAATAATGAATTACTTTACAGCGTGTTACCAAGAATACTCAACTGAGTATCTCAGCTATTTTGAAGAGTAAGACTTGTTATGTGAGTCAGATGCTCATTCTCATCCTGCTGCACTGGCCACTCAGCCACAGCCTCAACAGGGTGCATAGACAGCCGGTGCCAATTTTCTTTTTTCTTTTTCTTTTTTTTAGAATTTCCATCTTTGCTTCTTTATTTGTGATGTGATTTTGTGAAGATCTAACATCAGCATGATTCTAGGCCTAATATAAAAAAAATCATGCACTGTGATGTGTCTTTTGTTCTTTCAGATGCTTTGCCAGACCAAGTTAGAGTGAAAAAATCTGAGCTTCGACTTTACTGTGACCTCTTGATGCAGCAAGCTCACTCTGTGAAAGAAACTGTCAATGCCAGTGAAGGGACAGTTGATACAGAGGTGAGTCACTTTGAAAATATGAATAGAAATTTTTTAACTTGTTGCAATATATATGAGGAAATTGTAGTCAAAGCTCAAGCAGATATGTCAGCTTAAAGTAGTCAAAGTGTTATAATTAAAAATGGCATCTTGTAACAGTTTTAACCATTGCATTCTCACTTTTTTGTATTTGATTTTATTGTATTTTTAGCCTTCTCTTTCTCCCTATATTTAAGAGAGGTAATGAGTTCTTGTTACAATACTAAGTCTATGAAAGCAGTAATAATAGATAGGATCTCATTGACTCTTTCACTACTCAGAGCCATATCTCGCCATGAGCATGACTCAGCCTTTTGACTATAATTTGCCTATATAATAGGATGAGCACAAACATGCTCATTCCGATATATTGGCTAAGTGTAGTCATAGTATAGAGAGTTAAGTAGTGCTCTTACCAACTTATGGTTGTGCTCATCCTGATATATTGGCAAAGTGTCATCAAAGAGTTAAATAGTGCTGTGGCTGATATATGGTCATGTTCATCCTGATTTATAGGCAAATAGTTGTCAAAGATTTAAACCATGTTCATGTTGATATATCGGCTTTAAGGAGTCAAATGTTTATTTGATAAAATCATTTTTTCAGAAGATGACTGTCTCATAGTTAATAAAGGTGCCATATCCTAAGTAACACATAGTGTTGAGAACACTAATTTTATCCTCATTGGCTTGGGAAATCACAAAATCTAAATAACTTGAACGAAATGTCATGACCTTTCTTTATTGGTGAGGATGGCTCTACTGTATAAATTTGTGTTTGGGGACTGCTATGTTTTTCTCAAACCCTTCCTCTCATTTCCTTTCTCCAGAAATTGATGGAATCACTGTTTAAATTTGTATTTGGTGATTGCCACATTTTTCTCAAATCCCTTATAATTTTTTCTTCAGAAATTGATAGAATTACTCTTTGTTTTTGTTTTTTGACTGCCACATTTTTCTCAAATGCTTCATTTCTTTTCTCCAGAAATTGACAGAGTCCACTTCTCTCATAGGAGCCACTTGTGATACTTTCATTGCCACACTTGAGGAATGTATGAAGTTGGTCTCGAACACGCCCATGTTTGAGTCACCTCATCAGCATGTGCGGGACTCTGCCATTCCATCATCACCAACTCGAAGCAATGCTCATCGTCTGCCTGTAAGCAGCTTGTCTGTTTGGTGTGATTGTGTGCCAGTCTGTTCGGAAACATTCCGTTTGATGTAGATTGTATAAATGTATCAGGACAGCGTGTTATGAGATATTTTATCTGGATGATGTAGATTGTGTGTTTGTCGGTCAGTTAGAAGTGAAAACATAATAGGTAAATTGTTTGTTTGGAAGAGATAATAGTAAAGATGCCATTCAAGAGTACGAATAAAGAAAAAGTAGACGTTACGGTTTTTAGGGCCTTATGGAAAGATAGGATTTCTAACCAGTGGAATTGAAAAACCCCCAAATCTTATTTCTTTTTACTGTCAAAGTGAGGACTTAGACCGAAATTAAAAATTATTGAGAAACTTGAATAAAAACAATGATTTAATGAATTGGTCAGTTTCCCTCTACATTTGTTGCATGTCATCATTATTATTTTGTTTGAGATTCTTTTCACATGGACCAAAGCATCTTTTTAAACCTATCAGGAAGAGTACAGCACAGAAGAAGATACAGTAGTTACCGCTGAATTGGACTCAGGCTGAATGGCTGTTTCGCCTTCGTGGATATTTTTATCAGTGAAACGTTTGTTTTTTTTCTATCAAAATCACCCCTGTAATTGGACGGCCTAAAACAAAAATTTCGTCTAATTGGACTTTCTGATTCAGGGAAAATGGTTTGACCATCAGCTTTCCAATTTATTCAAGGGCCATAAAAAATCCAACTTGCGTATGAATGGGCTATTGTACTTCAGGGTGCTTAGCATAGGGAAAGGGGATCTAGCAAGGGTTTATTGGCAGGTACTGGTCCAGGTGTGAATAGAGCTAAGTTGTCAAAAACTGCTTCAGGGCATGCCGGCTCTCAAGCATGCAATGCACTGTCTAGGTCTATGCCCTTACGTGGTTGTTGGCCAATCACATCCGAGGGTTTAAGTGACCACCCCCTCGATCCATCGGCCTCACACTTGACATGTCCTATATTGGACCAAGCCTATATAATGATTTTGTGGAGATACGATTTTGAATAATGTTTTTATATGGCAGGTAATTATAAATTTGTATTTTGATTTCAGGGAACACGGGCAGTTATCACAAACCGACCACCCTCTGATAAGTAAGTAATCAATTATACTCCTATATATTTACATAGCTGTAGAGAAAGTCTGTGGGATATACAGATGATCAGTAGGACACAGTATATACTGCTGCAAGGCTATGAAAGAATGCATCATTATATTACAAAGTATTTTCTCCATTTGAGTCAGTTAATTTTTGATGCTTAAGAAGATAATAGACATGATTTAAAATTCTTTTAATAGAAAAGAGAATGCATTTATAAAAATCATAAAGAAAAGATCTTTCACTTTAAAACAGGGAAAGACTTCCAACATAAATTATGATCTTTGAAAATCTATCTGTAAATTATCTTCCATTCTGAAAAATTACAAAGAAATTGTTTGTTGATTTTTACAGGTTGACACGCCATCGTCGTAATTTGTCTAACACTTCGGAGAGTGTCAGGATCCATCGGTCATCATCTCAGTTGTCAGCCAATCACAGCTCTCCATCATCCACAGTATCTGGCACACCAACAACCATCCCTTCAACTCCAACCATACCATCATCCATCTCTCTCCCTCCCGCCCCATTGAACGCCTCTCCACTGCCTGCAGAGATTGCAAATGGAGTGAACGTTCAAGCAGCCACGGAGGGTGCTGACGAGTCAGCAAAGCAGCGCACTGTCAACAATAATATTAACCCCATTGTACCAAGTCAAGTGACTCCAGCATTATCAGCCGCAACTTCTTCAGAAGATTTGATAGAGGATTTTAAAGATGCCATTGATGCAAGAATTACCACGTTTTTCTCGGCCATGACTGCCGAGTGAGTGCTTATATGCCAGGATTGTCCTTATTTCCTTTGTGACTTTTGAAACCCCATATTTTTTGATAGACCAAAATGGAATTAGTTTATGTATATTGTGTGTTCAAGCTGTTAGAAAATTTCATTCTGGAGTGCATTTGGCATGAGGGACTAAAGATTTGTTTTTGATAATTATTCTGGAAGAGTATGAATAATATTTTTCTCCACCTGATGCTTTGATAAAGTCCATGTATGTCTTTTCTTCTTATTTTTGACAGTTTTTCCCATGTAGACACGAGTCAGTCGGATAATATTGAAGTTACACCATTCCTTGATGCCTGTAGGAATATAGTCCCCATTTTTGGTAAGGTCTTTGTTTCTTTTCAGTCTTTTTAAAAATTTTATTTTTGCTTTTCTTTGATAATAAGAGTGTAATTCTGTGCTGTACCTTACTTCATCAGATTTCCCAGGATTTATTGAAAGCAGTGAAAAATAATTTGAGTTATACAGGTATAAATACAGGTTGTTTTTATAATATGAACAAAAAAAAACTTGAAAAACTCAAAATATCATTACTTTGAGGCAGTTTCGTTTTCTGTACATTGTTAGAAATTAAAATTTTTTATTATAGCAATTTATGAATATGTTTTCATCCTATCAGTCTATCTCTATCTAGGCTTCTATGTGTTTGAGCTCCACCATTTTCAAATAAAAACTCAGCTCGTGGTGTGACTTTCAGCATCTGCACACTTAGTCTACATTTTCTTGTAGCTTCTCCCTCGATGATTATTTAATGTCTGACTGGGTTTAGAATGCTTGCTCTAAAATGAAGCCAAAAAGAAGAAAAAGTCAAATGGGATAAAGTCATGTTATCTTGGGTGCCAAGCAATCTGACCATCACGGCTAGTCCATCTGTTTGGAAATTGTTCATTTTGGAAATTCCATATTTTACCAGCAAATACTAGCATTTACTGTGAATAATGATAATAATAATAATAATAATAATAATAATAATAATAATAATAATAACTATTAATAAGGTGCATTTTTCTCTAGCAAGAACTTAATGAGCCGTACAGTTGTAAAAATGAACGGAAAAGGAGAGTCGAAGTTTACAAAGGAACAGATAAATTATAAATACAATACAATATAGTTAATGATAAAAAGTCATGCATTAACAAACTAAATTAAAATATGATTATTCGACCGTACAGCAACAAAAGGTAAAAGGAGAGTTGCATTTGCAAAGGAACAGATATGTTAGAATGACAATAATAAGTCATACATTGACATACTAATTAAAGCTTGATATTTAACCATACAGTTATGAAAGGTAAACGGAGAACTTTTGACACCATAACAGATAGACTATGGATATCAAGTGAATGCTACTCAACCAAACAAATCTTAGGAAAATTTGGTGCCATGTGCACAAAACCCAATAGACACCATGGACCCTCTCTCTATCTCAATTTTAAATTTATTTTTTGCAGACAAATTGAATGGAACAGCTTTTGCACCAGTGAAGATGGATTTTTCTGGGAACATTAAGGTTAGTTTTTCATTATAATGACAAATTTTCTTTGTGTATTGCCAAATTCAGTGTATAAAGACAATTTTGTTTTTCACTTTTTAGAGCCAGGTTCAGACTAAAGGAGTGAAAGCATTGTGTAAGGCAAATTAGATGGTTTCTATATTTAGAAAAAAAAATCATTCTCTCTCTCTCAAAATTTTAAATTCAGAAAATTCACCAAAAGCAATCCAGCAATCCTGAAAGGTTTACCTCACTTCAGTCAATGATAGAAGATGAAGTTCAGAATAGCCAACACACGCATGCTAATTCAGCTACTTCTGCACTTTTATGGCTCAAAAGGTAAGTGAAAATTCTGAATATATATATATACATGTTGTAATATTTACAGTGCTATGGACAAGTTGACAAGCTTTCCTAAAGAAAGTGTAATGCCTGTCAAATTGCTGTCATGTCTGTCAGTACTGTATTTGTTGTTACATTTTGTCTAATTAATTAATTCTTGTGGAGATAAAACAAATCAGTACTGGGGCGAGGATTTGCTATGTTAATTATTGTTGTTTAATTAATGAACATGCTTGTATATGTCGAAAAGTAGAGATGTAAAAGATGAAGTCTTGGTATATAAAGTTTTTATGAACAATAATGTTGTTGTCAGCTGTTTTCAATGTAGCACTGATTTTTACTTTGTTTTCCATTGAAAGGTAAAGAAAAGATAATGTTTTGTGTTTTAAAGGAGTCTAGAGTTCATTCGAGAGTTTCTTCGTGAAGTCTGTTCTGGCAGCCTGGAGTTGTCGACGTGTGCCAGTAATGCTTACACTCGCACCCTGAAAAACTACCATGGTTGGGTGGTAAGAGGAGTCTTTGCGGTGAGTGAAATTTTGTCTAAATGTCATAGTGGTAACTTAACTTGAAATAAGAGGAGTTTGAAAGCTATTTCTGACAACAATGTAAAAAAAAAAAAGGAAAAAGAAAAAAAATTGAATATTGAACTTGCCTTTCATTACATTCAGCATAAATTTGAATCCAATTGGCGCCATGCAATGCCAGAAATATTAGTTTAAAACACCATGGTTGGTTTTTTCATGAAGAACCGATTAACAGTGTTTTTTTGCTATTCATCATTTGTTGCCTTGAATGATCCTGTTTCATCGAGATTTGCTTTGAGTCTTTGATTTCTTTAAAATGCACCTGATGTGGATCTATAGTAATGTTACTTCTGGATCTAAATCCAGATAAACAGACAAAATGTTTTCTCAGATCCAGATCTATCGCTGTCAGGTGTCTTAACTCATCAGATATACTGAAGAGTCCCCTTAAATAAACCCTGCTTAAGATAAATTTATCCATTGATATAAACTTTTTTTTGGACCTGTTTTTTTCTCCTCGGTCCACTTAAAATAAACTTTACAACTACTACAGCCAAACATCCCTAAGTGATTGTTGACTTCTTACACTGCATTAGGGGCCCAACTGTACATTGTAGTTGTAGGCATGTGTATTTTTCATGTAATTTGTTATAACCACTGAAGATGCCAAGCCAACAAACCGGCTGAAGGCTGTGCGTGTTTGTGTGTGTGTGTGTGTGTCTGTATATGCATGCGTGTGCTTTTTCAACCTTTAATTTTCATTGAAATGGTTAAGATAAACTGCTGGATTGGTCCCCAAGCAGTTTATTTTAAGCAGGCTCCACTGTAGCTGTAATATACCAGAGATTTGATTTTGTTTGATATAACATTATACGGCTAGCCTCCCTACCATTTGTTTTTAACATTTTTAATGGCTATGGAAGTTAGAGAAGATTTTTTATTTTCTTTTTGGATTCCAATAAATACACACAAATGTGGATGAGACAAATTGAAATTAATCATCTGTAATTGATAGATTTACATTACATTGCCAAGCACCAGATGTGTACTCACTGAAACATTTTGTCTTATAGCATGACTTAAACATATATACAAGAATCAATATTTAGATTTTGTTTTCTTATGCATAGATTGGCTATAATTTGAATTTTGACTTTCAACAGCTTACTTTTCAATGAAATTTATGCACATTAATGTCTTTGTAGAAGACATGCTCATGCTCACCATGATATATGAGTAAATTGTTGTCAGTGTTAAATTCTGCTCTTGCCAATATATCAGCTTATGTCAAAGAAAGAGTTAATGTAACGTTTAAGCTTTGAAAAATTTGCAAGTTTTCTTTTTTATTTCAAAATTTCCACCTTTTTCTACAGTAATACAAAGTCAAGATATACACACCATTTTTCCATCGAACTGTTACTGTTACCATTAAGGTGGAAGCCATGTTTTCCTCTTCTCTTCATTAAGTTTACTTTGTATGATAGGCTATTTATTATGCATCACCTTTTTATTGTTTTGTTTGTTATATATCATGTTTGCTGCATCTAATTTCAGGTTGCCGTGAAGGCATTGCCATATCGTGAGGTCTTTATCACCCATCTCCAATGTAGTGATACAACAGATCCCGACAGCATCACGCCGGTGGCGGCTCGTCAGTTTGAGCAGGCCCTGTTGACGGATATTGAGGGCTACATTGTACACCTAGATCGTGTTCTCCAGCATATAAGCGACTACTATTTAAAACATTCCCTAGACTCTGAAGACCGTGTTTGAATATAAGTGTATGTGTGTAGTGAGTTTGAGGAATGAAAGACAACTGAATACAATGTTGGAACGCACCCGCTCTACTTAAGATCATGACCCCCTTTTGAAGGGTCTTTTACTAATTGACTGCCAGCATTCTATCATTTGTCATCTCTTTGGTATTTTCATGTTGTTTTTTTTCTTTAGTATTTTCTTATTTCCTGTGTTAATCGATTTCGGTTTTTGAAATTGCTTTTTTTCAGTTGTTTTGGTTGGGTTTTGTTTTGAGTTTGTTTTTTTATTTTATTTTTGTTTTGTTTTTCTTTTTTGTTATATATTGGTAGGTTGGTATTATTTTGCTGTCGTATGTTGCTTTAATTTAATTTATATGTTGACGGTTCCATTTTGTGGAGAAAATTTAAACAAATACAGCACGAGGTCGTGTGATAGTGATATTTTTCCTTGTGCATGTATTGGTTAATTTATTTCCATGTTAATATAACTCACATACCCCCTGATCTAGAACTAGACCTCCTTTGTACCGTTAGCACAGACTAGAGAATATACAGACTGGACAGCGGGCGATGGCCGTCCGCGACAACAGTGCTCATAAGTTGAAATTACTTTTCAGCGAGGCAAACACGGCGCTCGGCGAGACAAGTGAGTAGGGTGTATAGTATAATACTAGGTAAACGTGCAGTGTAGCGTTGTCTGTATTCGTAGCTGGTATCGATTGAGGATAATAATCATGGTCACTATTTGGTACTCAAGATTCAAGATCTAGA
>JBCHJU010023549.1:0-11935 GCA_039654505.1 Plocamopherus imperialis | reverse complement strand
AGAGAGAGAGACAGACAGACAGACAGACAGACAGACAGACAGACAGACAGACAGACAGACAGACAGACAGACAGAAAATAGATGGTAGATGTGTGTTTTAAAACAACATATACCTTAATCCTCCTTACACCTGCCTCGCCATGGACACCTAAACAAATAAAAATTGAAAATATTCGCTTTTACTTAATACTGAAAGCTATTTTTAGCAATGACTTCGATCTGATCAATCCTTTGTGAAATTTGTTACCTTTAGCTTGAGATGATGAAGTGAATGTTGACATTATGAAAAATTATACTTGCCCTACTTTTCTTTTCATAGAAACTTAACTCAGGCAATACACTTTACAATATTATCTATCCATGAATATCTTAAAACAAATATACAACAAATATAAACAATTGTAAAAATAAATAAAAAGACAAAATATGCATAGTGATCAAGAAACATCATAGGGAGTATTCTAAATTATAGCATGTCTAAAATCAAAACAAAAACAGACAACGAAAAAAAAGAACAAAACGAAAGAAAGAGTATGAAGAGAGAAAATAAACTTACCCAATCCTAGCTCCATTTCGTCTGGCTTTAGACTAAACGTTGGTCCACTTCCAGGAACAGAGCAAGGTGATAAAGACAAACCAATGGTACCTTGAAGTAAAAAAAAAAAAAAAAAGTATTCAGACTATTAATTACTATGAAAAAAAAAGACAAAAACTAAAAGCGATGAAAAATTAAAACCACAAAAAATACCAAAATACAACAATTATTTATCACATCTTTACTTTAAAACATTCTAAACACAAAATATTCAATATGCCCTGATATGATTGACTCAAATGCCGTATAGTCAGTGGACTGGGTGTAGTGTATTGTTTCTCTGAAGATTTCACCATTTTGTCTTTATATTATATAAAATGTCTCATCAAACAGACCTATTAAAAACTCAACTGACACTCTTTTAACAATCAAAGAAATTATATTAAATTCATTTTCATACTCTTGCTATGCAAAAAAAAATAAATATATATATATATATATATATATGTATATAAAGGGAAAAAGACAAAACAACTTCTTTGACATAATATGCACTGCGTTCAACTCAGAAAGAAAAAAGTAGGCCTTGTATTAGCCATGAGATCATCCTACAAGGATGCACTGATTAAGTTTTGATAGAAGTCTCATACATTGCACTGGAGTAAATCTGAAATAAAACAAAAAGCCTATAAATTCATGGTACATGATTGTGTACGCCATGTGAACAAATTAAATTCAAAAGAAAAGCCCATATCTGACGATCATAAATAAGAGCTTTAAAGCTTACTAGATATATGGATATATATCTAGATCTAAAAAACATTAAGGCCTACCCATTTGAGACTTTATTCTATTTAGTTCACTTGCTATTTCCTGTAATGGCTTCCCAAGCTCTGACATGGCACCAGCAATCTAAAAAAAATAACAAAACAAAGCAAAACTTTTGCAATGATACTGCATATATTTGGTAAACTATTCAAAACCATTTAAGAATTGCCCTTATTTTACACACCTAGCTTTTCAAGATGAGCAATGCTAAATGATTATAAACAAAGGGATGAAATCATTATCTTAACATACAATAATACCGTTTAAAATGTGTTATTACAAATTGGAAGCGCACACATTATTGACAGTCAGGTCACTGTAGCATCTATATTTTCTGATAAAAAAGCAACTCAACAAAACAACACAGGCATAGCAGTGTCAACAGGAATAAAATTGTCAATAGCAGCCCTTAAGTGCTGAAAATGAGTTGACTCTGATAAGAGATGAATAAACAACTTTGAACAAACTAGTATGGCCTGTAATATGTGAAAGTGCTCCTGTACGAAAAGAAAAGGCTGTACTTGAATAATTGCTTTGTGTAATACAGTACTCACCGCTTATAAGTATGCTGTTTATAAGAACACATTGGTTATAAGAATGATTTTCCACCTTGCAGAAAACTTTCCTATTTATTTCCATCGTTATAAGAATGCAACATTGGATATAAGAACACCTGGTGACAGTCATTTCCTCAGAAAAACCTCTTTCAATAAAACAAATTGTAGCAATATTGCCCCCAAGTAATACTAATAGAGAGTTGAAAATTCCTTATCATGGCACCTGGACGCAAGCACGACTCCGGCATTTTGACACTCTATTATACTAGGTGATAATGTAGCACTGGTCAGTCATCTCAAACCCTACCTCCCACCCTTGCCAGCATAAGCTAGTGATGGATCCTGTCGTGATAAGAGATGTTGTCGAGAAGAAAGGATGTTGACGTTGAATGTGTAGATCTAGTTGTTACCGACGTTGAAACATACGTTGACGACGACGAAGATGCATACGGACGACAAACTGGATACGATGGTGGTGAAAGGATCAATCCGAACTCAAAAGTAGTTTTGTCAGATCAAGTAGTTTGATCATTATATTTCATTCATCCCTTAATCAATGAGACTAGAACTCGATGCAATATAATTTGATTTTTTTTTTTTTGAGTTGATAGACCTAGTATTATTTAGGCTGAAATATTTGATAAAAATTCGTTGAGTTAAGGTTCTCTGATCTCACAGTGATATAAAAATTCTACAATCTACTTCCACATGTCCGTCCACTGTGAGATCAGAGTAGCAACTGACTTTCAAAACAATCTCTCTAACCAATCAAAACATTATCACTTCCCTAACAACCCATTCTGAAAAGGGAATCATTACGTATTATGTTCGAATCCATTTTGGTTAGAGATTATTATTTTATTTTATTTTATTTTATTTTATTTTTTTATAGATAGGTTTGGTTAGAGATTATTATTTTTTTTTTTACTGATAAATAAAATATTTATTTATCATGACAGATCCCATGCCTTCTTTAATGAGGAGAAAGACACACCAAGGTAAGCAGGTAAGGGAAAAAGCAATAAATGGGCGACGAAGTGTATAAGTTGGTCGGATGGACGACTGGTCAGACAATTATTACCTATTTTTTGGTCAGATTCGGGATACAGTTACGTGTGAATTACCTTATGGGGTAGGAATGTCTGCACAATCAAATCAGTCTTGGTCAAGAGCCTTCCAGGCGTATAATGATAGTACAGTCATATATTCAAATGAAGATAGCTTCTTTTCTAATGGCATAGATTTGAAAACAATAATGAATGGAGAACAGATGAAAAAAACACAGAACAAAACAAAACAAAAAACACTAGAAAAAACATAAAACAAAACAAAACAAAACATTCTCCCCTTCAACACTCACTCACTCACTTACAAAAAAAACCCCAAAACAAGCACATTCAAACACACCCAAACATACATACAAAGAAAGAAATCAAAAGAACAGTATAGAAATTACCTTGTGAATGAAAATGGTGCCTGCAAGTCCACGGCGCCCAGCAGAAAGGTCTACAGAATCTAAGGCACAGTCCTCTCCAACAACCACCATCTCTGTGTTGATTCCTTTGACCCTTGCCCTTTCACAGGCAATGCCAAAGTTCAGCCGGTCTCCTGTGTAGTTGGTTACAACCATCAATACTTCACAACCTGAAACAATAACAAAACTTCACAACCCCAAACAAAATGTCCAATAAACATATCTGCAGATTTTTATACAGTCCAAAAGTAAGTTCAGGTTCAAGATCATTGAATATCTCAGTAAGATACGGCCAAACCACATAAGGATTCACAACATTCTAAAGGGGAGGAAAAACTACCATCTAAGGGCTGAATACTAGCCTCCTGTATGCAGGAATTAAAAAGTTATAGTCGATCTAAAATGACCTTTTAAAAGTTGCGCTTGTAAAACATGACAAAGTTGTACCAAAACGAGTCAATTCATTATAAAGAGGAAAATCATGCAGCTTACCATTATTGGTAAATGAAAACGTCATTTTATTTCTATGCATTATTGATTACATTTTTGCGTATTCACCAACAAACTGATTTATTTAAATCTAGACTTAGAGTTAGAGATTTTATTTTAATTGATTAAAATGGGCACGACAACTCATTCAATGGACATAGGAGCTATGGCGTAGCAAGTATTTTACAAATGAAGCTATTTTCGAGATCGACTCCTCAGACAGAGGAATCATGATATCACCGTATAAATCAACTTTTTGATGGCAAAAGTTAGAAACATGGGGTATGGCAATGTTAGCATAGGGTGAGATATGATTGGATCACAAACTCTTTCCCTATATGGATCAAAGACAGACTTTGAGCAGCTACATTGAACAAATGTTATCAACTCATATAGTCCCCATTTTCCAGAACAATGATGATTCTATTGACCTGTTCATGCAGGACAGTGCCACACCTCACAGAGCAAAAATCACCACAGAATACTTGAAAAGTAACAATAGGCAACTAGGGTCCTGCAGGAAGCCATGGCATGAACCCAACCGAAAATGCTTGGAGCCTTATGAAACGGCCATTAAAACCATGATTCCGTTCGATTCATAATATGAAATCTGGAATGACTTTGCTGAGGATTTTGACCAAGACACGGACTTCATCCATGTGACAATGAATTCTAGATCTGCCTCAGGCAATTGCCTCTTATACAAATACAAGTATTAGTTAATACATATCTTATTTCTTACTATTTTACATTGTTGTGATGACAAAAAATTGTGAACGTTTTTTAAACTGTCATATCTCTTAACAGTTCGATTGAATTCCTGTAAATTTGTATTCAATGTAAAGAAAAATTATTATTCTTTCCTGTGGTGTATCACTTATTAGTCTTAAGTCTCAGAGACTGGATTAAATCCACTTGTACCTGGACGCAAGTGTATAACATCCCATTTCCTTCATATTTCCTTACATGTTTATTCCTTCTCACCAAGTTCATTACTTTCGAAAAATGGCAAAATCCTGTGAATTTGAATTCCCAACTCCACAAAGGCTTTGACCAAAATTTACTCTCCAGCAAAAGTCACAAGAGCCACAGAAGAAAAATGCCTCATTCTGTTTATCTAAACATTTCAACCTTCAGTCGGCTTCAAAAACTGAATCATTTTAACCCAAACCAACCTGAGCTTTGAGTAAAGACTCTATTCTGAGACCCTTTTTTGACCTAATGTATGTATTTTTTACCCATTTTACATCCAGCTTCTACTATTGGTATATTTATGTGACACTTGCACAATCACATCTAATTACAGGAAAGCTATATACATGATTAAACATTTAAACAAAAGCAACTTGACTTGATTAGTGTATATTTTTACAACTTTCATCAGCATTTCCCAGTTAAAATGCCATAGTCATATGGCATCTTTTCTTATAGGTTCGAAATTATATAAAACCTAACAAATTGTGACCCGCGTAAATATCCTAATACATTAAACTTGAAAAAGGCTGATGGATGTTTGCCTTTCAACTTACCTGTTTGACCTTGACAGATGGCATCTATGGCTGCCATAATAGTTTTGGGAGGAGGAGATGTAAACACAGAGCCACAAGCCGTACCAGTCAACATCCCTTTGCCAGTGAAACCTAAAAATTAGAAAAGAAAAGCACTGGATAATCATATACTTTTATACATCATATTATTTAAGCCCCAAGGTACTGATGATGTATTTATTACATATTAAACAACTTTCATCCATTTAGGCAATAGCACAATGTAATCGTCCGCTTCAAATTTTAAATTCTTAACAACATGCTTTAAGGTTTTCATCAAGACTGTAAGCAAACTAAACATCCTATGCAACTGATAAAGTTGATAAATATGCATAGTGCTACCCTCTCTGAATTTATTTAATGATAACTTAAAAACTATAACTCATAACTAAACGGTAATAATGAATACTCTAAACCATTTTTTATATAATTAAGACTAACTTTTTAGTAATGGTAGGATTCAAAGCATGCAATATGTTTCTGGCAGAACAGGAAAATCAATCAAAAGTCACAGAAAGGGCTTTGGAGATATCTTTTAAATAAGTTTATAAATTTAATTTTATGAATTTTTAAATTCAGGCTGTGATTTGTATTCTTAATAATGTTTTTGATTAAATCAGAAAAGCTTTCATAGAGTTTTACATGCTTCTGACTTAAAATGCTATTTTCTCATATTGTGAACTCAATTTCTTTCTAACCTTTAACACATTGAAGGCACAACAGACACACATGGCCAGTAGTACAGCAGTCTGCTGAAGACCTGCCGGCCACATATTGCCAGCATTATTTAAATGCCAGTATTTCATACGGAATCCCCGCGGGATATAAAAAATAACCACCATCAGAATGTAATCCAAATGTTTTGCTATTTGCTCCCCTTATACATGGTTTGGTTTGTTATTTATAGTTTCTTGGTACCAAAATTATTTTAGATCTTCACATGGATGAAGGCCGAACAAAGCTCCAATCAATATGGCTTTGAAAAAAGAAAAGAAAGGAAAAAAGCCCAAAACCTACTCCTATACATTTTGACTATAGGTAATGGAAATGAAAAGTAATTAGATCTTTAGGAAGCAGAATTATTCTTCTATAACATGTAAAAGACCATTTGTCTTTATCATCACTAATAAGAAAGTTGCAATAATTGAAAAAAGGTAAAAAAATATGCATCTCAGTGTTAAAGCGAGACCCATTATCTTGCATCTTCAATGAATTAAAATTTATAATTCAGCTTGTAGCACAGAAATTATATGTTATAAAAGCAAAATACCCAGAAAAATATGATGTTTTAGGATAGGGCTTTGTGTAAATCCGTTGTTTTAAAACTAGCCATTGTGACTCATTTTGTTGCCCCACTAAACATAGGATAGATAAATTAGCATCCATCCAAAATGCATTATATGCCTGTCCATGTCAAGGTTGACTCATTACCTGAATGTCCTGGCTCATGGCCTGATCCTCCTCCACTAATGATGACCACCTTTCCCGATGAAACAACATCATTTGCATCTGCACGGACAATCACATTGTAGCCTTCCACAAGTCTAAGGCCAGGATTGACAGCCACTAGACCTTCACTACACTCTCGTTCACATTCGCTCACCTGGAGAGTTAAAATACATAAAATCAGAAGCTTATGCCATGTCAAACCAACACATATTTTATTGTTAGACACCACACCTCATGATCTTGAAACTGATGATTATTAACAGTATTAACAGCATAAAAGAGATATTTCAATTACATTACATGTATAGCTCTAGTGAACTATATCTTAAATTGTATTGACCTTACTTTTACTGAAGTGTTTATAATCTACATAACACATGATATATTCTAGGATAAAAGTTTATACCTTCATAATTTTTTGTTTGTGTTTTTTTTCTTCCCTGCGTCAAAGAATGAAACACAGAACAGAAGCAATACAAAATTTGTGAAGTTCATTATTAAATATGGCTCAAAGAGATTCAATCACAATCTGTCAAAGAGAAAGGAATCCATCTTGATAGTCCATTCTCTGTCCACAAAGGGTTTTTATAATGATGGAACATGACAATGACAGTAATATCACCTGCCCTTAGTAAAATAAAAGTGACAACAATTATAAGACCGAGGTAATAAAACTCAGGTATAGGTCTTGATTGGTTCACGTCTTATTTTGTCAAATTGAAGACAAAAAGTTGTTATTAGCTCTCTGGAATCAGATCCCGTAATCATGAAGTTTGGTGTTCCCCAGGGGTCTGTCCTCGGACCTGTCCTTTTCTCATTGTACTTCTAGACCCTCAATGATATTTTACAGATGCATAGTTTTAATTACCATATATATGGTGACAATACCCACCTGTATCAGTCATGCTTCCCAGCAAATAGTAAAGACATATTAAAGGATTTAGAAAACTGTATATCATTTGTGAAAAACTGGATGAATGCCAACTAAAATTAAATGGATATAAAACAGAGATCATGTTTGTTGGGACGCCATCGGCTTTAAGACAAATAGACATAGATAATCTAAATATCAATGGACAGGTGATCCCTGTGTCGTTGGGGGTGAAAAATCTAGGTGTGATTTTAGATAAAAATTTAAATATGGATTGGGCCATTTCCAAAACAATTCAAATCTGCTATTTAGAATTGAAGAAAATTAGCCAGATTAGGGGATATACTGATGAAGAGACAACAAACAAACTGCTCTTATCGTTTGCCATCTCCCGATTAGATTATTGCAATGCACTTCTTGCAGGCATCCCTCCAGAAAAGATCAAGAAACTGCAGAGGGTACAGAATTATAGCGCTAGACTTGTTAAAGAAATTTCACCAAGAGAGCACATTATAACACCCATTTTAAAAGAGTTACATTGGCTACCTTTAAATTCTAAAACTGAATATAAAATTGCAACTATGACTCACCAGATTTTAAACGACTCTTCGTTTCCCTCTTACTTGAATGATTTTTTGAATGTTTACTACCCTGCAAGACACCTCCGTTCAAAGAGCAAATCCCTTCTAATAAAACCGAAAACCAGATTGAGAAATTATGGCGATCGTAGCTTAAGCTTTTCAGCCCCCAATCTATGGAATAACCTACCTCAACATATTTCATCCTCTGAATCTCTCCCAGTTTTTAAAAAGAATATGAAAACATGGCTGTTTAAATCATCTTTTATATAAGACTTTTCCTTCTTGACATTGATGTTCTGCATATATGTATTATTTGTATTCCATGTGTATCACTATCGCTTTTTATATCCACATATGTGTATGCGGTTATTTAAAATACATCCATATTGTCCAAATTGCTCCTTTATAACATCTACTGATTTCAAATCCCCCGGGAATCAGTCGATATTTTTAATTACACCCTCACTATTTTCTGCAAAACTACTATGCCTATACCCATGTGATTTTACTTAAGATTTGTCCTTTTTAATTAGTAATTGTACTTTTAAATGCTTTTAGCTACCCTTGACGTTTTCTACAAAAACCTATTAATACGGTATTACCATTATTGCCTTTATGTCCATACCTACATATTATTTCTCTTAGAATTTCATGACAACTAATAATATGTATTGTACTTTAAAGCGCTTTGAGCTAGCTAGGGAAAGAGCTATATTGCGGCTATATAAATGCCATTATTATTATTATTATTATAATTACTAGCAAGGTGGCCCGCTCTACGAACGGGGAATTTAGAATCAAGCTGCACATTATGATAATTTACAACGCCACCCATGAGACACCAAACTTGCTGCAAACACATTGTAATGAACACCTACCTTCTAATGTCAGATTTATTACTTTATTTGTGTTTGAGAGTGTCCCACCTTAGTCGGTTGTTAATATGGACTCTAAGTTAGTGGGTACTTTCGACTCTTAGTAGACTTTCGTTAATCAGGGTGTAATTATGTTGTATGATATTTATTTGGGACCCGATGTTCATAATGTAGCATTATTCTATTGGTAAGGAAAATTATACAAAACCCCAAAGCAATATGTTTGCTATAAATGTATGCTGTACACACCCCTATAAAGCCCTTCTATTCTTATATTCTTATCTAAGATTTTACTTGCATAGTAATTTATTGACAAGTTATAGCTGTATAGCATAATTTATTACATATAGGGCCTATGCACTTTGGCCCTAATTTTGGCCAACCTAGCAAACTCCATTTTAGTAAAGCTGCCTGGGACATCACAAACGAACAAGTGCCTGATTTTTGATGGTCTAGTCTGTAGATATTCATTGATGATGAGTTTAGAGTTTATAGGGCTGCTGGTAGAGTACCTGCTCTTTTGCATATCCAACGTTGTTAGTCTTTCTGCTGTAGTTTATTTTCTAGAAAAATTATAACACACTAACAGTATCATTAGTTAGTGCACTAACACCTAGAATCTAAATCTAGATTTCTAGATCTAGAATCTAGAATCTAATTTAGATCTAGATTCTAGATCTGGATCTAGATCTAGATATCTAGATCTAGAATCTAGATCTAGATCTAGATATCTACATATATGCAATAGTGTATAAATATTTTATAGTAACTCGATCTAAATTCTAGTTTGCCTTTTCAAGGCAATGAACAATTTACACATGATGCAGACTTGAAGTATGAAGCAATCAGGGCAAATATTGTCAGTTATTTGACTTGGTCGCTGATGCGAATTAAAACTAGATATCTAGATTTAGATCTAACTGTAAAAGCATTATATCACCGTGGGCTAATTTATATATGTAAGGGTTATATCCGCCTCAGAAGGGCGAATAATCACTTGGATATTACAGTCCAGTCCATATATAACCGTAATAACGGCACCTCCGGATTTAATGGTACTTTCCTCAGGCCCCGTTTTTTCTTCTATTAAACGACAGTAAAGAAATTCTGATATAACGGCACCCTTGAGCTTTATTTTGGTTACAATGGTACTGCAGGTACGCAGAGCTGTTAACAATATCTGCAGTTAACATATACAAATTGTTAGTCTCACCCTCAGAAGCCAACAAAAATGCTTCTCAAGTCTGTCAAGTGTGTTTCGTGCAGTCATCACACTGATACTGGTCTGTATAACCTTACCGGCACCACCTTACCGCTTGTCTTGGTAGGCTACGGTACATAGATTAAAGTTTACAACGTGGTATGGCCCGGGTCCTCAAACCTCTCAAAAATCTGTGCATGTGCTATTTGACATCAAATTTACCCCTAATTTGATACTCATCCCCAGTGCAATACGATGTTTATCCGTAGAATGAAAATATTTTTTTTCCACGTCTTATAGTGATTCGTCATTTCATGTTGCATGTTGCACGTGTTCGGTGCGTATTGATGGGGTGTGTTGTGATGGTGGTATGTTTTTCCCAAGACAGGCCTCACTGTGTGGATGTGACAATAACCTAAGCTGAGCCTGAAGTCCCTGTGGCAAGCATGAGGATGGGCCTACCACTAGAGATAGTGCCGTCGTCCCGTTCCTGTCCTCCCCCTGTTTTTACAGCTCTCCTAGTAGCATGTAGACCTATAGATCTAGGTAAGGTGCACAGTTATTTATAAATAATGGTACTCGGATGTAACGGCATTGAAACAAAAGTCCTGATTGTGCTGTCATACCCAAGTTATACTATCATATTTGATCTAGATCTAGTCTTTGTGCTCAAATCTACTTTGGTCAAGGGTTTTAGTTCTTGTGGCCAACCTTTTTTTCCTGAATATGCGGACAAATAAATTCAGACCTTATTTTCTCGAACACTTGTCTTTGCCCTAGCATCCCTGCAACCCCCCCCCAAAAAAAAAACAAACAAAACAAAACAAAACAAAAAACAAAACAACAAACAAACAACAAACAAACCAGAAATTGAATGAGAGTGGTGGAGGGTGTTCCTGATAGGGATGGTCAATCTGGTAATTATGACATTTTTACCCTTGTAAAGTGCTGCAAGTTGCATTAATTATTACGTTTGAATGATCAACGTTGGTTAATGAATGCTTTTGAACACCCATTTTCCTGTCGACACTGCCCAGGGACAGTCTACTTCTTTTATCTTGTCTTATCGTAAATAATTTTTTCACAATTCAATATGGTAAGTAGACAATAGTTAAGAAGTATCCCTGCTGATGTTGGTAATGCTATTTACGTTGTGGAGACAGTTGGTTGGCTTTGATAGTACCAATGCCTTGTATAGGGGTAGAGAAAATGCAGAAAGGGCCTTTCAATGCGATTTCCCTTGAGTTACCAAACCCTACCAGTTTTGTGAGGGTAACAAGCAGATCCGCTCAAGGAAAACTTTACACGTCGGTAGTGTTCTGAATTTAAATTTTCATGGTCTAGTCACTTTGATAGTGTTGGCCAGTGAATAAAATCTGGTAGTTTCTCTCTTCTTGATTTTGTTCTTTCTTCAGTAGCCCTTTGAAAAAAAACGTTATTTTGAATGATATCCACCAATCTCTCTCTCTCTCTCTCTCTCTCTCTCTCTCTCTCTCTCTCTCTCTCTCTCTCTCTCTCTCTCTCTCTC
>JBCHJU010023439.1:0-11941 GCA_039654505.1 Plocamopherus imperialis | reverse complement strand
CCCCAAATGGAATGAAATCGAGGCTAGGCCTGCCCATTGAGTAGAAGTTGACCTCTGTTCTATTTTTGGACTGAAATTTGAAGTCTTGCCTTTGTAGAATGTGAAGTTAGTAAGACGAGCATCGCCGGGCGGTTTCGGGCGGGTTGAACGCTAAAGGGTGTTTTCGCTTCGGGCGGTTTGTACACAGAGAGCTGTCCAGCGCACGGCCGGATTCGGGCGGTTTAAACACAAGAGGGTTAACCTGAATGTCTCCAATCAAATGTAAAATTGATACTTATCAGTTCCTCATCTATTATTTGATCTCTTGCCGAATCAATGTCCTAGTCCTAGCTATGAGTTATTGCCTACAGTACTGAGAGTATGAAAGAATCAATGAATAGAATATTTTGTGAGAGTTGTGTGTCTGAACTTGCTTTTTTATGTGTGCAACATAATGGCAAAAAAAGTTAATATGTACATTCCTTCTTATCTTCCTTTCCTCTTTTATTAGATCTTGTTCCTTTCTTGTGTTTATATAAATGCTTGACTTAATTTTTGAAGATCTTATTTAGGCTGGATTCAAAACTAGCTGTGAAGATAAATCAAATATTCTTTGATTAACCCTTTTACATACTTTTTCATTGCTGCAATATCTTTTCAATTGTCAATTTTATATATATCCTTATTTTAATTGAAGCTTCTGTTGACTCCACAAGAGTGACTGAGTCACAATTTGGGAACTCATAAAATTTTAATAAAATGTGTTCCTTTTTGCACATTATAAGATAATCCAGAAATTGAGATGTTAGCTATATATTGGATATGCCTTTAAATATCTGAATTATTTGCTTGATCCTTGCCTTAAGGTAGCCTTTTGCTTTTTAACATCACTTAAGATGTGGCTGTCGTAATGCTTTTTTCACATACATTGCAGGGTACCCAATACTGATTGCTGGTATAAAGTGCTAGAAGGGGAATGATTGCAGAAATGTGGATGAATTGCCATTATCACTCCCTCTTTGTGCGAGTAAGCAACACTCAAGTGTGTCTGAAAAGGAGTAAGCAACACTCAAGTGTGTCTGAAAAGGTTTCAGATTTATTTGTGAGA
Organism: Plocamopherus imperialis; assembly: GCA_039654505.1. Taxonomy (NCBI): domain Eukaryota; kingdom Metazoa; phylum Mollusca; class Gastropoda; order Nudibranchia; family Polyceridae; genus Plocamopherus; species Plocamopherus imperialis. The sequence goes on along the minus strand of JBCHJU010023439.1, from coordinate 10,854 downwards.
CCCGTTCCATTTTTCTTGTAGGTATTGTGGCTATTGTCGTTAGTTGTGTAGAGTGAAAATTTCAATTTTATATTTCATGAAAATTCTTGAAAAAGTCCGCACAATCTCAGTTATGTTATATAATGAAGACTATAAATAATGTTTCTCTATTATTTGTTTTTATTAGGTCTCTTGACAAAAACAAGAAAACCCTTCCCAGCTTTCAGCTCTTTTACTACCTCTGTTTTATGGAATATTTTTTTTTTTAAGATAGCCCTTTGTTTTTAGCTTTCATTCAATTTGTGTTTAGGTTTGCCGTTTTCAAATTAGAAGTGGTTTTTTTGTTTGCCTCGATTTTATTATCATTGCCATTTTTTAATGTTCTACATCCTGCCTTCAGTTTGCCATATCCTTCATTTGTGGCAGTTGGTATGCAACCAATGTCAGACTTGTTACATTCCAGTTTTTGGATGGTATTTAATGCTCTGGATTCGATTGTTGAATTTATATAATTGTATTCCCCCTTTTTAAAATAGACTTACAGGCAAAACTCCTTCACAAGGATCAATGAGAAAAGCTAAGAATTGAACCTACGCATCCTCATCACTTTTCCTTCCAGTCTATGATTGGTAACTGGACGGAGAACTGATAAGGGCCTGTGGGGAAATGGTCATCCTAGTGCCAGTCTTCTTGTTGCTGCCAAGTGGATTTTTACAAGTGTTCATATGTTTATATATCCTTCTTTTCTTTGGATGTTGAGTGATTTAATGATTTTGTTGTTTTGTTTTCAGCTCCTGTCCTCGATCATTTTTAGCGTTTTTAGAGTTTGAATGCGCTTTTCATGAAAAAGTGTAAAGGCAGATTGTATTGTATGCGAAATATGAGTATTTGTACGTTTTTTTTCTCTTTTGAATGTATTTAGGACTAGAAGCATATGATCGTACGTTGGGTTTTTAAGAAATTTCCTGTAACGTAGTCTGTAAAATGTTTCAGATATCTGTGTTGGCATGCTTTTAGCGGAGGCATAAATATAATATAGACATAGAGTGAAGTTGAACGAGTTCTGTTGGAATGTTTATTATTGCTTGTATTACTGGCTTGCGTATCCAGCTGCCCCTTCCTCTAAATGCCATCTATTCTGCCAGCAAAGTCAGCTGAATTAGCCACTAAAGCTGTTTTACTGCATTGGTTAGCCTGTTACTAGTGTACCTGCTACAATTGTTGTTATATAATCGTTCCAGCAGCTCTTGGGTTTTTGCCCTCAGGCCTTTTGTCATGCAGATAAATTTGCATGTCTTTTTTAGTTGTTCACTGTTGGTGTAGAGTGTGTTCTCAATGGAGGGAGTAGTTGGGAGGAAGCAGAACCGTAAATCTGAGTTTTGGGGCATTCAAGCAGGATGTGTGTTACTATTTCGTATTAACAGGAACATAGGTGGCAATTGGGAGGGTGTTCTGGTTTGATCCTGTTCAGACGGTAGTGAAATAGGAAATGTCCTGTTCTGAGACTAGTTAAAAGATTGTTTTTTGTTCTTTCCTGCAAACTACGACAATAGAACATGACAGTAACACATTCGGAAGTAGCGAGTGTTGGAAATGGCGAGTAAAATCAGAAGAAAGTCTAATGAGTTCACTACAGAGTTTTTTCCTTAGATTTTTACTGTCAGGATGTCGCTGGTGATGGCCAAGATGAGGAGCTTGATAGACTTTAATATGAATATTTCTTAAGAAAAGTTGGCTTTAGGGTAATTGATGATTGATGAAATTGCTCAATGACCTTTTCCCCTTACCTTGTTTGGATTTTATGACTTCCCTGTCAATTGTGCACTTAAGACATATGACTGAGATTTTATCATTTATTGAAAAAAAAAGTTCCGGAGTCAACTTGTGGTCCCAAAAGTTCATACATTCGGTTTGAATTGAAAAATATTTGTTATCTGTGGAAAAAAAGTTACATATTTTTAAGTTAGACGTTAGAGATGTGGATCTTTTAAACTCAATCAAGTCATGTTTCTCTAATAAATATGGGTCGGGTTTTGGGGTCAAGATATCGTTTTTCCAATTTGGCAAGATGAGTGTTTCTCAAAGACTTAGCAAAGGTAAAACTAGAACTCATTATACGGTTCAAATTGACCTAATTTTTTGTCTGGTATGTAGTCAGATTTTTTGGAAAATAATATTAACAATTTTAACTAACAAAGTCGAATTTATCCCCACTTCTGATATAAAAAGAATATTGAATTTTGTCTCATCAATTCAAAAATTGGCATGGATACAAAGTTAAGGATCCTATGAATCCGTCCGTGGCCAATGTTAATGGAAATTTCATGCTAGCCTTGAGGTCTTCTCAGTTCGTGAAAAGCTGCCGCCTTAAAAGTCATAATGGCATGTTTCGTTGGTCATGTTGGACCTTCCATTTCCAACCTGATCTATCACTATCATCTTGTTGACCTTGGATGTGTTTTGTTGAAGATTTGTCATGAAGGACAATCGTCTATCCCGTGCTCATGTTCCCTCAATATATGTACATGTGTCCTCAAAGGGGATGCCCTGGAGGAGGCAGGAGGGGAGGCATGTTGGGTTCAGGGAGGGATGGATCAGTTTGGTGCAGACAGACCTTGGATCCAAAATTTGTGGACATCCCCCATTCATGTGCATTTTGTTACGAACTTGCTGTCTAGTAGGACTGAGTAATGTACACAACTGGTTGTAAAAAATTCTAGAGGGTTATCGCGGTGCATATTTTGGGGCATGATGGCTATAGCTATATTGTTTTTGAGAGATGATTTTATTTTCCCTGTAAATCATCTCTCCTTTTTACTATATTTTATATTTATTACCATTATCATAGCATATTTGTATTAGTATTCTAATTGCTTGATTTCCTCCTTGGCATCCCTTTTTCCGCGTCGTTTTATTTTCACCCAGAGATGACCTTAGTAGTTAACAGGAATGTAGACAAAACAATACATTAAATAAAGTGGTCAACGGGGTGTAAAGCAATCAATCAATCAATCAAGAAATTCTGATGCTGATATTATCAGTTTTTCTAGTCGATTGCTCCCCCACACATCCCCACACATGTCCAAAGAAACGTATTATTTGTCCTTGCCTTATTGCTTCAAGCAGTTCCCTTTCTTTTTCATTTACCTATTCTTCTAACCAGAGCTGTCCAGGGAAGTTTAAATAATCTCCTATTGACCCACATCTCGAATGTATCTAGTTTAGTCTTTGTTTTGCTTGTGCGTCAATGACCTGTCTTTCTTGCGCACATAGCAGAGTTGGGAAAACGTATGTTTGCACTACTTGAATTTTTTTACTGAGATTCAATTTTGAAATGGTAGCAACAGGTTTTAAGTGGCCCATACACTCAAGATTATTGACAATAATATTGACGAAATATTTTTCCTCACAAACTATCTTCAATATTCCCCACACGCTGGCAATATGGGCTGCTTGAGGCTATGAAAATTTTGTTTTGCCATGGCAATATTTATTTATTTTTTATTTCACTAGATCTATCTCCGCAATCATTTGAGGATTTTGTTCCAAGATGTTTGAATCTTTTCACCTGTCATAAGGTTTTGCCTTCAGAGTCTAGTTAGTTCAGTTTAATTTGAAGATCAGGTATCTTGAAGCCACCATGCATTCTGTTGTCTTAACTTAACATTTAATCAGGGAATATAAATGAATTTTATATAAAAACAAATACAGAAGTTAAGACTCCCCATCAAAATTAAATTTACCAGATATGTAAAACTAACCAAGACCGAACATTCAAATTCTTTTGAATTTTTATGAATCAAAAACTTGAAACCCCAAAATCATCACAAAATTTTACGTTCTATGAAAAATTCTGTGTTCAAAAAGTTTTCGTTAATTTCACACTTTCCATTTGACGAAAAGGCATACATATAATTGCATCATGTGATGCATTCAATAGTTTATGGGATTTGCCTCTTCAAAAATCAAAACAGATCTTAAAATCCAAAATGGTAGCTGTTTGGTTGAGTACCATTACCATGGCAATCCTTATTAGAGTAGCGAGGCCTTAAACCACACTTGGAGATACACTAGCTCAAATAGTTTTCCATCTTTGATTCAATATAACAGAGAATTCAGAATAAAACATTTTTTGTTCATATTAGTAAGTCGGGGAAATGACTTTTGGTTTGTGTCCTTGAATAAAAAGACTGCAGGCAAAAGACTTGACATGAAAGAATACAATAGACTGCCTAAGGAATGGCGTGGGAGTTCTTTCTATCACTGGTTTTATAGAGTCTCATTGGCCTACTGACTGATATGATAAATGTAATTACTGACTTGTTGCAGTTGCTGGCAGCTTTCCATTAAAAGGCCATTTTCAAATGTTCCAACAGCATCAAGGAAGATCCACAAGCAGTCCACATATTTAACACCGCAACCTGCACAAGGAACTATACAAAACCAAATACATGTATCTTCAAGCACATATTTGAACAGGCGCTTACACAAAAACTTTGAAAGACTGGAGCCAACTCCCACACCATAATCTTAAAAGCAGCCGGAAGGATGTTTTCCAACTTGTGTTGAAACAGTTTAGTTTATGGTTGTGATAAATCGTAGTAGGCCAACTTATATTGACTTGTTTGTTTAGTCAAGAGGGAAAGTGACAGTGCATCATACAACAAAAATTGTGTACACGGTCAGAGTGCCTACTTTTGACAGTCAGGCTGGAAAGATCTTCATACGTGTTACTAATTAGCCCTGTAAATTGCCTGACTAGACAGTTTTCTACCAATTTCCACAATGTGGACCAAGGTCTCCCTTTCTTTGTTGCCCCATTCATTGATTTACCCAAGGCTCAATAATATACATTCATACTTAATATATGTAGTCGTCGTCGTTCTATAAATGTATATATATAATCATAACTACAAATGTCTGGATTTTCACTTTTTCACACCAAAGTAAACTTGATTGGAAGTCACTCATAGCTTTTTATCAAATATAAAAATAGTGTTTTGGGTCATTTCAATGGCTGGTTTCATTTTTTGATGTAAATTGGATGAGGGACTAATTATTTAAAGTTAACTCTGTGAAAAACCTACACAAGCACAAGTGAAATCTGAAAATTTGTAATTATGCAAGAACATTTATGGAACAATTTATGGAACAACACCGATGTAGATTTTTACAGAGCATTTGACCAATGTTCGATCTAGCGATGGGTACAGAATCTGTAGTGGGCTTTTCTTATTATCAACTTTTTCTGCAGCAATTGGAATGTCTAACGCTGATGTTGATAAAGGGAAGTAATAGAAGGTAATTTCTTATCTTTTTTACTTCTTCTCAATTTTGTCTTTCTTTAGAGAGGTTCAGGTTGTGTTTTTGAAAATAAACAAAAAATACATGTATAGCAATGTTGGCAGGATTGCCTTTAAATTTCTATTGTGCATCTGCATCTGCATCCTCCGTTTAATGTCTGCCTTCACTATCCGTCTATTGAGGATTCTGACATAATCCTGTGATTCCATACCAAAGCTCCCTACACAGCGCAAAAGTGACAAAAGTCTTTTCTTTTAGCTTGAGTACCGTATGTCTTTAACTAGGACAAATGGGTTTAACTTTTAAATCTCTACATTATAACTACAAGTATAATGATGACCTCTGGATATGTACGGTTTGATGATCATAATATGGAGCAGACGACAGAAAAAAATGAGAATATTTAATTTGGACTGGGAGATGAAGATGCACTCAGAGGTGCCGATTTTTCACATAAATGACATTTTTATTAACAAGTTATCAGAATTTGAATTCATTTGTGCTAACACACCCAACTTATGGAAATTTATTTTTATATATCATTTCAATTTCATGCAGAGAAACGAGTCAAGGTGTCAAGTGAAAGACAAGGGCCTCAGGTTGTTCATGTCGACCCCATTTTTTTTATTTTATCTTGACTACCAGTAACTTACCAGTATTAATTACATGTAATTTGTTTCATGAATGATGAATTAATGTTAGAATCTCTTTAAACAGGAGGGCAATTTTTCTAAAAATTTAATGCCTACAAAAACGGGGATTTAATTCCATACAAAATGAGTTAAGAGGGGAGGGTCCGCCAACAAGTCTATAATCTATATTTAAACTTTTAAAATCTTTCTTAATTTTTTGAATGTGCACATGATTCTTGATTCGTTTCTCAGACTGACCTATAGACAATCATTGTGAATATAGGCCATGGACATTTGAAATGCGGGTTTTCCCTAGTTTTTTTGTATATATTTTTTTATAATACTTGATCATAGGGCCTTTGCACCAAACAATTCAGCTTGACGACTGCTTTGACTGGATTGCGAAATGAAGGGTTTTCCGTAACTGGGGCATAGTTCATGATTAAAGTCTTTGATGTGGAAAAACCCATCGTATTGGGAAATATCAACTGTAATATAACATGGAGGCATTTCTGGGAAGGTTGGACTCTGCATGCTATTTCTTGCGGTATCCGACTCCGCATGCATGCTACTGTATTTCTTCTCATTGATCACAGTTAAGGCAATTTATCTTTCTCATATATTTCATTTTTGAAAAGTAAAGATGCCATCTTGAAAGCAAACGGTAAAGATAATTTCAAAGCAGCAAGCAATGCTTTTAACATGTTGAAGAGGACATTATAATAAATAGCATTGGATAGAATTTTACTACAATTTGATATCTTGAGTGATGGTAATGCACTCATTATTCACCAACATTCATCTCATTAATTGAAATGTATTCATTACATTGGCTGGAGTATGAAAAAACCTCAGGAATGCGTTTCTTTTTTTTTTTTTTTTTTTTTCTTTGGCTGGTAGGGGAAAGGAGTGTTTTTTGAGAACAAAAATTTAGATTTTTGTATTCAGCCTACTCCACACCTACAGATACATTGTTTCTATTTATCTGAATCACACAATCGGCAATGTGTCAAATGGTGGGGATCAGAAATCTGATGAAAATCTGCCAGCTTGTCAAGATATCGTTTACATATTCGCTGTGTTAAAAGATTTTTGTCCCGATTTTTTTATGACCATGTGAATGATGCGCATGCGCAGTAAACTCTTTTCTCTGATCTTTCCCGGCACCGAATAGAATTGGCTAATTCATCAAAATATTAATTAATAAATATTAATTAAACTCCGATTAATACAAATTACAATTTGAAATCAAATGTTTAAATTATCAGTCATCGAGTACACAGCTAACTGCCCTATACAAGGTCATGTCCTGCACTGTTCTTCTGCATCCTGTTGTTGAATTCATTCAGTCACATATGTCCTGTGTTCAAAGTTTACTAAGTTTTCATCTTCCTCTTATACATTCCAGCATGCCTTTCAAGAAAAGACTTTTTGATGTGTCATATTATCTTTTCAGGTGACCAAAGTAAGAAAATTTTTCTCTTGATTAATTTTATTAACTTAAGCTCACTGATATTTTGTCTTCCTTCGATGCTAATGTTTGTTTCTCTCACTATCCATAGTATTCTTGGTACATTGTATTCTCTTGTAACATTTCATCTAAAATACATTGATTTTCTTTTCATAGATTTTTGTTACCGTCCACACTTTACAGCCAAATGTTGCTGCTGGAAAAACACGTGTTTAGGATCTTCAACAACAGATGTATGCTTTCACTCGACCTACACGGATATCATTTTATTGAGTTTTGAACTGGCAAGAGCTAGTCTCCTTCTGCTATCTGGAGTTCTCTTTCCATTGGATTTGATTCTTGCCCACAGATACATGTATATTGATAATATAATATTGTATAGTTGTTTACTTTTGTCTAGGTGTTGTCCTTCATGTTAATTGTGATGTTGGTTTGTATACATTTATCAATGGCCATGATCTTCGTCTTTTTTACATGGAGTAGAAAATCTTTATCATCACTGTCGTTTTTCACAGCATGCACCGTTTTATTAAGTCCTTCAGGTATGTAGGTAGAAAAACAGTATCATCCGCGTATCATAAGTCTTGTAATAGGTCTGCCATTCATGCATTCAATTTGAGCATTAATTTAATGCTTATTTTTGTTTTTTTTGTTTGTTTGCGGTACTGTTCAGAGTTTATGCTATTGCATGCTTTGTGTTTGATCTACTTGTGTGGATGTCAAAACATGATCATGTATATATATATATCAACGACCCATCTGACAGATAAATCTGAACTTTCCATTTGATCTGAAGGAGTTTAAGCTGGCTGTAGTAAAATAAAATATTTCATCCTTGACCAATCAACTTATTCAAGGTTTCATGGACCTTGGATGCAATGGTGAAGATGATTATTATTCAGTGTCTAACTTGTAAGGAATGTTGATGACCACGTCCATCCACACTACATGTATTTCACCATCAAAAGTTTTCTTCTTGCATTTTGTGGACATTCTCTAATTTCAGCCATTTTGTGGACATTCTCTATTCTCAGCCATTTTCTCGACATTCTCTAATTTCAGCCATTTTGTGGACATTCTCTAATTTCAGCCATTTTGTGGACATTCTCTATTCTCAGCCATTTTGTCGACATTCTCTATCACCTCAGCCATTTTGTGGACATTCTCTAATCTCAGCCATTTTGTGGACATTCTCTAATCTCAGCCATTTTGTGGATATTCTCTAATCTCAGCCATCTTGTAGACATTCTCTTAACTCTATCACCTCAGCCATTTTGTGGACATTCTCTAATCTCAGCCATTTTGTGGGCATTCTCTAATCTCAGCCATTTTGTGGACATTCTCTAATCTCAGCCATTTCATCATCCCCTTCAACATTTTTGTTTTTAGTGTTCTGTAACCCTTTTTCTGTTTAATTTCTTATCATACCCAGGTGATCCATTTTCTCCCCTCTGATTTAATGGCCCGAAGAATGTTCCTTGTTGTTTTTTAAATCTTTTGTCTACTTTTTTGAAAATGTTTTCATTTCTTTGTTTTTTTCTTTGTCGAAGGCACTTTACGCATTCTTCCGATGGCCCACATCTCCATCGCTTTTATGTTATATATTTTCCTTCATCTTTTTGTTCATAGTCCCAAGTTTCATTTCTGATACATTCAAAGTTGCACTGAAGCATCTTATTCTCGTTTGTACCGATAGTTTATTTGTTAGAATGTTTTCAACTTTGAAAAATGGACCTTTGGCTGTGTGCTTCTTGACTTTATTTCTACAATACGTGAACCTTTGCCTGTGTGGTTCTTGACTTTATTTCTACAATATGTGAACCTTTGCCTGTGTGCTTCTTAACTTTATTTCTACAATATGTGGACCTTTGCCTGTGTGCTTCTTGACTTTATTTCTACAATACGTGAACCTTTGCCTGTGTGCTTCTTGACTTTATTTCTACAATACGTGAACCTTTGCCTGCGTGGTTGTTGACTTGACAATGTTTCGTCCATCTGTACAAGTTAATATTTTGCCTAAGAGTTTAATTTTCTTAACTTGTTGTACAGTAATCCTTTCAAGCCTTTTGGTTCATACTCTAATACTCATGGACTCTAATACTCATAGGGCTGGAGCTTGTCCTGGTTTCCATAGCATGAAATGGACGGTGACATTTTTAAATCTACCACTTTCTGAATAGGGTGCTCATGTTAGGCTATTGTAGAATACTTTTCCAAATGAAGCTGTACCCATTTTCACCTGCCTTGAGTACATTTTCTTGCTTAACAAAAAACAAAAACATGTGGTGTTGAACCTATTACCTCTCAGTTCATAGTTTCATAGTCATAGGCTCTACCGCTTTAACACAGTCAAAGTTTAACCCGTGCCACCAAAAATGTTAGTCTTACTATTATTATTTTTTTGTACGTCGACAAGAATACATATATGTACTCAGCTCATTTCAGTTTGTAATCTATAACTTACTATAAGACTACCATGGTCAGAATCAGAAACATTATTACTGACATTGACCAGATATATTTCTATATTTCTAAAGTCTCATTAGATTTTAAGTTGGGAAAAAATGAGGTAAAAACAAGGTATAATGTATAGAAGTGGAAATGAGTACCGTACCCAATCATTGCTGCTATGAGTAAGGTCATTGAGTGATCTGGACTAGAATACTCGAACTTAGTTGGGGCATTCAATTTGGCATATTTTACAGTATGACGTTTTCGGAAGTTGGCAACGTTTCATGTTTGCAAGAAGTCATTTTGTTTTTGGAGCTTTGATGGTTAGAACAAAATGGTCAAACTTTTGATTTTGCATGCACATAATACCCCGTATAAACGCACATCTTTGGGTAGGTTGGTCTGGCTTTGCAATGTTGGATACATGCGCACCTACTATTTCTACTATTTATAAATGATTAAAATTAATGAAAGAGCAAATCGAAGGTTAAAGTAAAGAGATGTTTTGAACTCATTGCTTGTGCTTCATAATTCTTGACTAGTCACTTAGAACACAATTTTATGCGCGTCTAAAGCCTAAGAAGAGTAAGAAATGTTTTTTAAAAGAATGGCATTGTTTCATGAAGCAAGGTTACCACATGTATTGCTAAATTCTCACTGATTTATGCACCATTCTCACTTATTATTTCTTTCATTTGCTGAGTCTTTTTCACTCCTTCTTCGACTACCATAAAGATAAAATAACAAAATAGAATTCCACTTGAACCATTCCCGGAGGGCAATTTGTCTTTTGATTTTTTAACCGAAAACTGAGCGTAAGCTGCAAGAGCAGCTCCGCAAACGGAGGCAATTAGTGTAACTAACCTTGCCCAAGGGTAAATCACAATGTCCTACACGGGATTTGAACCACCAACTTTTCGGTTGTCAGCTCAAAGCGTAACTGTAATGGTTTGTACTTACGTTTTTAAGGTAATATGCAGTACAAAAGGACATCAAGACTAGTGGAATGAAGATCAT
>JBCHJU010023328.1:0-11941 GCA_039654505.1 Plocamopherus imperialis | reverse complement strand
CTCTCTCTCTCTCTCTCTCTCTCTCTCTCTCTCTCTCTCTCTCTCTCTCTCTCTCTCTCTCTCTCTCTCTCGGACAAGATCTAGAGTCGGTCTACACTCGGACACCTAAGGTCTTATTACTGGAAGCTGTCAAATGCAATTTTTGTGAATTTATACTGCATATACTGCATGAAACAGATATTATGAAAATTTTCACTGGCTCTCTCCAGCCTCCCCCAAGCAAGGCAGGCCCAATGTCACAAAAACACCTTCACATGGGGATCGAAAACCTGTTTTTAAAATGGATTTTAAGAAATACAAATGGTGTCTTTACTATGTCTCAATAGACATTAAAATGGACATAGCAAGTTTTCTTTGTTATGAAAATTGAGAAACAATAGATCTAAATATATATTATATTATATCAATCTTTTTTCCTTTTCCTTTTTTGATTATGTTGTTTGTTAACTAAATAAATAATGTTATGACCTGAAATGAAGAAAGTACATTTGTTAAACAATCTAGAACAATGTGATGTTGAGCTTATAACATAAAAAGGTGAGCAACATAATTTTTCTATTTATTATATGAAAAAAGTCCTCTCCGAAAATTTTGTGGCCGCACAATTAAAAGACCCCCAACTTTTTTGCCTTTATTATATCAGTCATAAGAAAATGTGACCTGGATTGAAGAAAATACATTTATCAATCAATCTAACAAAGAAAACAAAATTTTAAGGTAAGCAGCACTGACTTATCAATTTTTAGAGGTGGTCGAAAATTTTTGTTGCTGTCCGAAATGGGGCACTGAGGCGGAATTCGAGTGTAATAATAAATGCCGAAAAATTAGTCTTTGTAATAGTGCAAAATTTTAGGAGAGGACTTTTTCATATAATGAATAAGAAATTTTGTGTTTCTCACCTTTTTATATTATAAGCTCAACATCACATTATTCTAGATTGCTTAACAAATGTAATTTCTTCATTTCAGGTCCTAAAATTATTTGTTAGCAAACAACAACAAAACATAAAAAAATAAAAAAGTTAATGTAAAATATATTTATTATTTCTCAGTTTTCATAAAAAAAGAAATCTTACACATGCAATGCGCATTTCAAGGTCTATTGAGACTTTGTAAATACCATTAGTTTCTCTTAAAATCCATTTTAAAAACAGGTTTCCAATCCCTTTGCGAAGGTCTGTTTTCGTGACATTGGGCCTGTCTTGGAGGCTGGAGAGAGCCAGTGAAAGCTTTCCTAGTTTCTGTTTCATGCAGTACTAGTAGTATAAAAAATACAGGAAGATAGATCCGGATCGTAGACCTAGGGTTAAACAACATACATGATGTTGAATGCAAAGTACGGCTGGCCGAAAGTCCCACTGACCTGTAGAATATACGACATTTCAGGCGTCCAAACAAACCACCCAATTGTCACTTCATAAATCCTACTCAAAAAAATATATAAGACCATTGTAAGATTCTGACAGGGCTGTCGAACATGTCAAAATGTCGTTGGTCCGACTAGCATGTCGATGTGGTGTGTTCGGCAGGCAAATGACAGGCTTGACTAAGAGGGTTTTTAGTAGGTTTTATGAAGATAGTTTGATCGGCATGCCAGTGTGGTATATTCTGCGGGCCAGTTCTGGGTTTAGAAGGTTTTTAGTAGGCTTTATAAAGAAAGTCTTTGGTCTGATCGGTATGCCGATGTAGTGTATTGCTGTTGTCTTTGGTAGGATGAAAGTGCTATCGGGCGGCCGAATTTTTTTTTTTTTTTTTTACCAAAAGAGTGAAAGCAATACTATGCATGTAGATCTAGGCTACAGTGAAAAGATAAAATACAATGAAAAAACACCAGGACACAACTCAAACAACACTGAAATAGAGTAATTGAGAAGGAGAGTGGTTGAGTGCCCGAAAATTTCTTCTGCTTGATTTTTTTTTTTTTAACTGAAAGAGTGAAAGCAATGTCATGCATGCAAAGTGACATGGAAAAAGACACTTTCAATCTCACAATAATACAACATCAGGGCACGAGTCAAACAACACTGAAAAAGAGTAGAGTGGTTGAAAATTTCTTGACTGCTTGGTATTTCTTTTTTTTTCTTCTTATAAAATTTCACACATAAAAGTAGATCAAATTAACAATAATTATAGACTTAAACATTTATATTTACTCTTTTTAAAGCAGCCTAATAATATACCTCTGGGTCTATCAGGTATGTAACAGTACATTAGGCCCCTATTATTCTTTAACAGTAGTTACTGCCTTTTAGTTTGGTCCATGGGAAGCATCAAAAACGGACTTTTGGCCGAAACGGATCGATCAGCTGATTACGCAACACATGTCGGGGGCCAATTTATTTGTCTATATCTACCCTTATCATCTGACGTGCATCCACCAGGACACGCTCTGTTTATTGTCATGAGATTTATAACATTTTTGTTTTTGCTTTTTTGAGACAATCTGAAATGCCAGGGGTTGAATGTCATCGAATACATGTGATGTCTAATCAGCATTGACATAAAAGAGATAAGAACGGACTACCTCCACAATGGAACACTTATCATGTTGTTGCGTAAGGCCTGGTCTGGATGACCAGATGCTTTGCACGCAATCGAAGGGTTATTAACAAGAAAGGGAAGGTGACATCTTCTTAGGCTAAGACTGCAGCAGTCGGACCGTAGGTGATGGACGTGTGTGTTTGTGATTGTGTCTTATTACATCATGTATACACATCACCATGCCTATGCCAGACAGTGTACATTGTTTTATATTGCAGGGAGAGGACAAAAGGCAAGGCCGTCTTAAAAGTGTACCAAGATGGCCTTGCAATAAATAGACCATTCCGCCTCATAAAATGGGGTAAATGTTGCTGGTATATCTGGTGTGTTGTGTCTCAGTGTCTGGATAAAAGAGGACAATTAGCTGAAACTCAGGATTTCCGAGCAGCCTATTAGAGAGGTTATTTATATGGCAAAAAATAATGTTTCATCCAAAAAAGCGGACTTTTAGGCATAACAGACTATTAGCCCGAGGACTAATAGACAGGCACTCCTGTATTATCTAAAAGAGGGGCAAATGGTTTCATGGTTGGCAGATAATTTTTCTTTTTTTTTTCATCATATGTCAAAACCTCAGACATAAGACAAATTGGTCTGATAAGAAGGCAAAACACGTGTTAATCAAACTAACAATGAAAATCAGTGTTAGAAGTTGATAAGGACTGAATAATTCCGTTTTAGAAGAAGGGTAATGGAAAATTGCCTAGCAGGCTGATAAGGGAGCAGAATCGGTTTTTAACAGTGAAATAAATATATATGGAAAGACTTCTAAGAAGCCTCAACATCACTTTAAAAAGATTCGGCATGAAATTTGCCGAAAATACGCTTGGTTATTCCTTATTTGGTGACATGACCTGAGAGACTGCCAGTGAAAATAAATGATTTTTCGAGGCCGTCAATTCGAAACTTCTTTTACTCCAAATGACGGTTTAAATGGCTTCCATGGTACTCAAAACGCATGAATAGTTGAGGAAAATGGGTTAGAGTTGATCCGTGCAGCAATTGTCCACATTTGAGGTTTGAAAACTTGAAAAAAATTTATATTTCGTAGAGGTGGCCAAAACCACAGTGGGGCCGATATATGGGGTAGAACGGCTCTACTTTAAAACGAGATAAGACCGTCCGAAGATGCAGACAGGTCTGTCCAATACGGCATTTCAGCCGCCTGAACAGCTCACCGATTTACCCCCTCTGAAAACCAACTTAAAAATGTTCTAAGGCCGTCCGAATAACCTCCCAGACCTGTCGAAATGATTGCTTCTTAAGTGTCTGAGTACATCAATTAATTTGTCTATCCCTTCATAAAACCTGCTAAAAACCGTCTAAACTCAGGTGTCCAAATTGAGGTATTGGGTGTCCGAATAAGGGCACCCCAAGATTCGACCATCTGAATTTAGGTACAAATATAGGCCATCCTTCACAAAATTAGCATTTTTGAACATAAAAAAGCGTTACTAAGTTACTACTAGCGCCCCAAATACGTTATAATTTGTTTATATTCTGCAAACACATGTGATTGTTTTACATCTATTTTATTAATGAACCCATTCTTTCACATTTCAGGAGCAAAAATTTGACAACTTCCAGTAATAAGCCTAGGGTGTCCGAATATATATACATATATATATATATATATATATATATGCCTATGGGTAAGACGGCTCTAGATCTAGATCTGGTTAGCTTTTTTAACTCATTTGGCCCTAATGACGAATATTTTCACGAATGACCCCGCCCCATTTACTAATGACGAAAATTCTCGCAAGTGACTCAGTTGTTTTATTCTCTTTTGAATCCAATCCAACAAACTTTATCTAATAGAAGTAGTAGGCCTATGTGGACCTGTGGGAAAGGTCAGGAAGGTATCTTGGCATCAAATTAATATGATACCCGGGGACTTTGATAGCATATGATGGTTTTATCGTTGATTTTACCTCAATTCAACAAAAATGTCATTTGTCAATCGTTTGAAACATGTCATACGAAAACCTAAAAAATGGTTTACAGCCGATGAACAAAGTGTCTATTCGGACCGTTCGGAATATAATCCTGTCTATTAGGACCCGGGTCGCCGGCCTAAGCCCTGGACTAGGCTAGGCCTAATCGCCTACTCGGCAATTGGTACCATCGCTGTTGATAACGTGATAGAACGACGACCACTACAAGTAGTTAAATCGCCATTCAAATACATCTAAACCCAAATATATCACATACAATGCTATTAAAAAGTTGTGAAAAGGATATCAAAAGAGATGACCAGATATCCTAATGATTATTGACAGATTAAAAACAATGGGAGATCTGAGGTTGGGATTCAAGATGGTGGACGGAATTTTTTACTTCGTTTTTCACTCGGCTAATCGGCGAACAAAATTGAACCCCCTGCTAGCCTACCCCTTCAACTTGAACAAATAAAACATATCATCTATTAAAGGCAATGAATCAAAGAATTTGTGCCACACCATTCGAAAGGAAATCCACCCGTTTTAAAGCTTAATTTACAAGTGAAATTAGCCTCTAATGTACTTTCGATTTCTCAAACTCAATTATAATCATAACAATGGCGACTGTCGAGGTTATGAAGAGTCTTGTTCATAGGCCTAATGCGTCATGGGCGATTAAAATTGAATACCCTGCATCCGCCACACTTTCAATTTTAAAACATTACACACCAAATCAAAGTGCAAAAAAACCCAAAAAAAACAGCAAAAGCTTGCTCATAGATCTAGTTTAATTGACCCGTGTCCCAATATAATCCAGTCTATTCGGACCCAGGTCCGATTATAATCCAGTCTAATATCCGTCCCTCAGAGCTGAGCTGATGCCACGATATACGTTTCGGCTCGATGCTGATGCTAATTAATATCATAAAATTCGTGAAATTGTGCTCAAATCGCGGAAACTGTCTCAATGTGTGGCCGCACAAGACTGCGATTTCATGGAGGGTCAGACCAGACCAGGCCAGATGTCGGGACTAGACCTCTATCTAGGCCTATAATAATTTCATTTCTCATGTCCTATGATATGGCTTAAGTTTAAAAGCAATGAAATCGCAAATAAAATAGGCATGGGACCATCAATGATCATTGCCGACAGCGACAGACTGAGAGTAATGGACCATTCGATGAACCTGTGGTTCACCGATTCCGGTGACTTGACGATTGTGAGAAGTGAGAGCTTTTCAGTCTGTGTTTGCTAAAGAGTATTAATGTAGAAGACACAGTATTTACCGCCTAATTGGACTGCGGCTAGAAGGACGTTTCGCCTTCGTTAACGTTTTTTCAGTGAAGTGCTTTTCAAAGGGATAGAGTTGAACCCTAAACCAGTTTTCTTTTTTTTACAGGAAGGTCACAGTATACTGTATTAAGCCCACTCTACCTTTCATTTACATTGATCTTTGATCGAAATCTTACTGTAAGGACCAAATTGAGACTATTCTTTTATGCAGAAAAAAAGCTATGGAACACCAGACTATGGACTGAGTGGTCAGGAACTGGAAACCACTGAGTGACTCATGATGCTTATTTTCCTTGAGCCAGAAAATTTACTCCTGTTGTATCACATGCTTTCCTACAGCGTAGCAGCTTATTTTACTGTACCGTACCTATCCTCCACCATATGTTTTATCATAATCTTCTGAACCGTAACCCTCTCTCTCTCTCACCCCTTATTGTCTAGTACCACTCCCTTCCACCACCAGCCTCATCTGATACCCTATACTCTCGTAGTCTGTTATGTATTTAAGTCTCGTCTCTTCTAGTCGTCGCTGTATTACCACTCTCCTCTTACTGTTCATGTACTCTGTACTCGGCTCCAAATAAACTTGTATCACTGAACTACTTGTGTTTAAAGACTGATCATTTCAATAGAGGTTCATCTTGTTCATGCATTGTTGCTACAATCACTGTTCTACATTGTGTTACACCTGTTGTGCACTTCACTCCTGGTGCTGGGAAAATATTCTGCACTAGCCTAGCACTAGCATCCTATTTCTAAAGAGATGGATCAAATCTGTCACAGCCCGCTTTATGCAATGGTTAGCGGTACGGTATAAGAAATTCTTTTTTTTTTCAAAACTAGACAGCCAAAGTGTTCTCTGTAATGAATGGGGAAACTTGACCAGTAGGAATATCTTGTTGAAGACCATATTTATTACTTTTCAGCCATGATCAGATATGCCTTTATCTTGTACCATGTTGTGGCTATAATATTATATATATAAGATGTACCACGGAATAAAATGACACTATACATTATATTTTGTATCTACAGTCTATCATGCATTTCTCATCCTCAGTGATCTCTCTTCCCAGATCCAATGTCCCAACCAAGGGCGATCTTTTCTTATCCTTCGGTTCATGGATTCCTCGTCCTAATCTCTCTGTCCCAGAAAGGACGAGGGATACGTTTTGGATTGTATAATTATACAGCTTGTTAAAACTATTCAAGTTGATAGAAATGACACCAAACGTTAAATCATGCATATATACATCCTGCTTTAGCCACCGCCATGGACACCGACACCCTACCAGTCATTGCAACAGACGCTGTCCTGGTGAAAAGCGCTGAGATGCCTGAAGGATCTGAAACGGTTCAAGGCTACGACTTCAACCAGGGAGTGGATCACCACAAGCTTTTCCAGTCTTTTTCAAGGGCAGGTTTTCAGGCTACCAATCTTGGAAATGCCATCTCAGAAATTAATCGCATGGTGGGCTTGCTTTTTAAATTTTTTCTTTCATTAATTTCCTCTTTCGTTGTTCTTTTTTAAAATTTATTTCTGTTGGGTTTTTTAAAATTCATTTATATTATTTATGTCCTGTCATACATTTCTTCGTGTCTATTTCCGCATCATCCTGAATATATTATTTCATTAATAACATGTAGTTTGATGGCATTGCTAGAGGGGAGGGGGGGGGGGGAGAAGATTATTAAGAGCTTACCACAAAATAGTGTTAGGTTTTGCAGTTCTACCTGCACAATTCCCTTGAACTCTTTAAGTAGTGCTCTTTTCACTCTCCTTCCTAATTCTATTTGTTTGTCCAAGTCTCTCTTTTTCTTCTCCTCCCACCTCCCCCACCTCTCTCTCTCTTTCCTTTTTATCTCTTTTTCCCTATGTCTTCATTTTGAGCAAGTTTCAGCATTGATTTATATGCCTACATGTAAAAATATAAATAGTTTTTCCGACACTGTTGCTTTCAGATTGACTGCAAGCTACAACCCGTTCCAGAAGAGAAAAAAGTCTCTTCAGACTCCAATCCATGCGGAAGAGAGTTCAGCAACTGTAGCATTTTCCTTAGTTACACCTCCAACCTTATATCGGCGGGCACAAGAGAGATAATTCGTTATGTGGTTGAACACAATATGGTAAGATTTGATTTGACAATTCAGTAAGATTTGATTTTTAAACAAAAGGATAAGATTTGATTGAAGCAATATTATTGTGCTAATATTTATTTAAAATATTGTAAGATTTTATTTAGCAAGTAAAATGGTAAGGTTTGATTTAATTATATTGTAAAATTTCAATATGCAGGCAAAATACAGTCGACCCTTCCCACCTGTACCAGACGACCACCTGTCTAATGACCACTTTCCATCAACTCCCTTGATTTCTTCCTTATTTCACCTTCATTCAAGACGACGGCCTGCCCAACGCGACCGTGACCACTTATTTTCATTGACGAAAGGCATTCAAAGCTTGTTCAAAACAACCAGTCTAGACATGATGCCATTTAAATTCTATTGGTCAGCCACGCATCGTCATTTTGTTGTTATCAGTGATCTGTCTTCCAGCCATTCAATCCCCGTCTATAATGTTCATGGTATTGTGCTAGAATAGCTCTGGTCATCCCCTTTATCACAATGAGCACAATTTTTAGTATTTATTAAGTCAACATCATATTGTAATGAGCTGACAAACCCCTTTTCAAGATGGCCACCTGCCTAAGATGACTGCTTTTGCTCATGATCTTCGGTAGTCTTTGAAGTTTATGTTTGTTCAGTCAATATAATACATATATACTGAAAATAATCAATGCTTGGTCAATATCAGAAACGTTCAAGCATATACATACATGTAATACATACATACATACATACATACATACATACATACATACATACATACATACATACATACATACATACATACATACATATGTATGTTTCAAACATACAGGTCAGTTTCAAATGTAGTAAGATTTGATTTAATAGGCAATAAATTCTTTTTTTTTTTTTTCTTTCAGGTTGATTGTATCGTCTCGACAGCTGGTGGCATCGAGGAGGATTTCATCAAATGTTTGGCTCCCACCTACCTGGGGGACTTCGCCCTTCCTGGGAAAGAGTTGAGGAGTAAAGGCATCAACCGAATCGGTAACCTGTTGGTGCCAAACGACAACTACTGTCTGTTTGAGGACTGGCTGATGCCCATTTTGGACAAGATGCTTGAGGAGCAGAAAGAGGTTCGTGCTTCTGGGGATCGAGGACTGTATTTTGATGGCCTAGCTGGGCAAGAGCTTTGGGTTTTGGGAGGAGGGGGGTTGTGTTTGGGCGTCTGGCTTAAAAAAAAAACAGATTGTTTTGTGTTGGGTTTTTTTGTTGCTTTTTTTTCTTGTTGTTTTTGCTTTTTTGGGCTTTGTTTATATTTTGTTGGATTTTTTGTTTTTGTTTGGGGGGGGGGGGGGGGTTGCTGGTTTTTATTTGTGTGTGCGGGGGTTGGGGGGGTATGGGTAAAAAAGGGACTGGTTTGAACCCCTTACGTCCTGAGTGTGCCAAAAGGCGAATGTTCTGTCTTTTTGCCGATTCTCGATGTTCATGTGTTTCTGTTAATTTTTCATGCGTTTTTATCACAGGTTCTGTACCCAGGGCTGAGATCCCTGGATCTTGGCACTAGTCAAGTATCTGATCAATGTCTTTTCAAGTTGAAATGTATGAAGTATTTGTGTAAGGTGGATCTCAACTCTTTCAAAGAGCCCAAAGTTTCCATTACCACTGCAGGTAAAATTGTTATGTCCTCAATATTTTGATATTATAATGGTGAAATGAAACCTTCAGTACCAGCTTTTAGGGAGTAAGCTACTTTTTTTTTTGGTCGGCTTGCTCATTTCCAGAGATATGAATGGGGTTTTGTTTTTGTTTTTTACTTTCGCGATTGTTTGGTTTTGGGGTTTGTTTTTTTACTTCGTTGTGGCATAAGCAGCTAAATACATGTATATATATATACAAAATAAGCCCGAATCAATATGACGACTCCTGAAGCATGGACTCGGGTTTTATTTTAGTTTTTTGTTGTTTTTATTGAAGGCAAAGAAAGAGGTGGAAGGCAAAGAACCAACTGGTAATATGAAGTTGAATTTTAATATTTTAAGTACAAATTCAGTTTATCCGACTGTGAATTGGTTAAGATTTTCCTTTGCAGGGAACACACAAAAAAGTAGGCAACTATAGCCACCAATTCATGAAACTAGCCTTTCCAGGTATCAATATGTGCATACTCTCACCAGGTTTTTAAGAAATCTATTTGTAATCTTCGACATCAGGGCAGATGAGAAAAGTAAGTGCTGGACAACAATTTTATAGGAGCATTAAGAGTAAATGAAAGGTTATTGTGCTTGTCTTGTTATGTTCATAATGGTTGTAAAGAAAGCTCACCATATTTGCTTTAATTTGATGTCAACCATAGAGAATTTTTGTTATGCTTTAATAAAATTCTGTGTTTTTAGTTATTTGACAATTAATATTTGACAATGAAAAAAAATGTCAGTGTTTGAATTGCACTTGCATGAAAATTTTTGTTTTCAAGTTCAAGGCTGTTTTTGTGGAAGTTAAATTTTGTTTTGGTGACTGTTCATTAAGATAAAAACAAAAAAAAAAAAACAAAAACCCAAAAAAAAAACAACCCAGCTCAATGTAAGGCTTCCATTCAGAGATTCCCTTGTCTCAGAATGAATATTTTTGTTGGGACATGTTTATGTTGTCTCTATACTGTACAGGCTTGGTTTTAAATCCGATTTTTCGGTGGTTTTCCGCCTCCACGTCCTGTGGATGAATGAGTTCCTAGTCCCATCGGAGACATAAGATAAACTAGGAAGTCCCATGTGCCTTTGCGCGTTTAAGAGAACCCTCGGTGATTAAAATCGAAAAGAGCAGGCCATGTAGGCCTTACCCTGCCAAAATTCTATCCTACCAAAATTCGACCCCACCAAAACAGTAATTTTGGTGTCATGCACCCCTCCAGCCTGTTGTACCTCAGACTTATTGACTAGTTTATTACTCTGAATTCAAATAGAAGAGGCAAAGCTCAGGAGGGAACGGAGTGTGGCTGGGCACCCTAACTCCCTTTATGATACTATCCCATGCATAGCAAGAAAGTTGCCACAAGATCGTCAACTCTGGCGCAAAAGGCCACTAAATGGTCTGCATGCTTTTTAAGACCATTTCTGAAATATGCTGTCATTAAAATGTTTCTTTTCTCAAGATGATTTCATATCACTAATATGTCCACTCATATATTGAGTAACCTTTGTCCCCTTCTTGATGTTCAACTATTGACAGAATTTACTTTTTCTCCTGCTTGCCCTTGAGAAGGCATCATAAGCTTGTCAGAGGCGTGTCGCCATCTCCAGATTGTTTACCTGCGGAGGAATGTGAATATCACTGATGATGCAGTTGTGGCTCTGAGTCAGAACTGCCCCATGCTGCGTGAGCTTAATGTTGGTGGGTGTGTTCTTCTCACTGATGCCTCACTGATTGCCCTTGGCCAGAACTCTAAAAACCTCCGCTCACTTAACATTATTTCCACACAGGTGAGTGCTTTTCACACAATATGAATCATGAGTTTGGACCTCTCATTTTCATACCACTGTGGTTCAAGATGCGAAACTACACTACTATAGTTCCATCTTATTTTTCAGTTGTCTGTTTGAATGTAGGTATGCAATGTATTTACAACCAATCAAGATTTATGTCATAGATAAATACTGTGTAAAAGGAGAAGATTATTTTGTTATGTCGAACTACATAGTTCAACGCTTTTTCTCTTTCTGGATTCTGGATTTTCATGGGATACTTTTTTAAACTATAATTCAGTAAAAGGTATATGTGTATATGTAAAAGGTATATGTGTATGTGTAAGTAAAAATGTATTCAGAAGAGGAAATGAATTATTTTGCTTTGCCAGGCTACATGTTTTTTTTACTCTTCCTGAACTAAAAAAGTAAAAATCTTTTCGTAGAGAGCAACCAAGAGAAATTCTAGGGATTCGTTATCCAACAATCTCAAAGAAATCTCTATGTAAAAATACAAGTGAAATCCCTAATCATATATATATCGTCACAGTGCTACGATTTTGGCATAAGTCAGATTTATGCCAAAATGCAACTGATATATCATTGTAAACGGGA
>JBCHJU010023327.1:0-17964 GCA_039654505.1 Plocamopherus imperialis | reverse complement strand
TATTATTATTATTATTATTATTATTATTATTATTATTATTATTATTATTATTATTATTATTATTATTATTAATGTTTGTGTGGGTTTTTTTCTCTAGCTTGTGTGTTGATATCATTTCATTATATGTACTCTTAACCAATGCTTCATATTTGTTCTTTTACCTTCGGTCATCTATTTACATGTTGTATGTGCGTTGATGGATTTTATCCTTGTAACTGGTATCAATTATTTCACAAGTGTAACTGAGACGGTCTTCATTCTTTTTTTTTTTCAAACTTGAAAGTAACCTTTTTACTCCTTTCCCAACTCACGAAAACAGTTCATGTACCAGAAGCCATTGACTGAGAACCAAAAGAAAAAAGGTTTAAAAAATAAAAAAATATATATTTGAATAGAAAATCTTAAATTTCAAAAGGAAAAAGAACCACAATCAGCAGGTATATTACAATGATAGTAGACATTTTAAAGCTTAAACTTCAAATAAAATGTGATGGCAGCTTGATAAATGACTTCAAGTTCATCTCTTTTTTGCTTTTAACCAACATCTCTGAAAGACAGGAGTTTTTTGGTTTTGGGTATTTTTTTTCTTCATAGTCATCCTTCCCCAGCTTTCACTTATCATTCTTTGACTCTTTCCCTCCCACAAGCCATAAGCCTTGAGGAGGCAGCTGAGCAATTCAATAAAAAAACAACAAAAAAAAAAAACACCTGTAAGCCTTTGACAGCAGCTCATACTCACACATTGTGTAAAGCAAGACTTTACAGAATACATGCTAAATAAATCATCAGGAACAATCAATAAAATAATCATAGAAATGTGCTTATATTTTCTATGTTATGTTTTCCTTCAAATTGAGGTAGAATATGTTGCTTTACATTCGTTTGAATGTATCATTGCCTCCATATGACTCCACAGCACACATTTGATACAGTTTGGTGCAATAGTGAAAATTTAGCCAGAAGGGAAAGAGTTGGAGCCCAAAATTAGGTTTCAGGCATTCAGGACTTCTCATACTGTATCAAATATTGATGAAATTTCTTTCCTAAAGCAGATGAAAATTAAAATGAAGTAAAGCATTATTTGTTGTAATGGTGAGCTGTTGTGTGTTTGGCTGATTTTTTTTCTTCCTCCAGGTTGTGAAATAAAAATTCAAGGCATCTTGATAGTAATTGTTACAAATCACGCCAACTTGTGTGCAAGTCTTTACTCTTACTATTAAAATTTGCCTGTCTGTTGTTTTGGTTTTTTTTTCTGTAACTGGTGATATACATGTATTATTGCTAGCAGTGCACAACTACTGTCCTAATGTCATTGCAATTATCAGTCAATTCATAACTTTGTAAATTAATTCTAAGTCGATCATTTAAAGTTTTTTCCATTTCATTCTTTTTAGCTTTTGAAATTTCTTTCAGCATTTTAAATCCATTAATTTCAATATTTTTTAATGCATAGCCGTAAAGGAGCTATGTTCTTCAATTTAATCTCTTTCTTAGACATAAAAATGTCCTTTTAACAGAGTTGTTTTAAAGTGGTTAATTTTAGAGGTTTTACTGTAAATTAAAATGAAAGTTGACTTGCCTTTGTGAAAGAAAAAAAAATATATATATTATATATATACATGAACATCCAGTGCTTCTTGCTCTCCAAGATTTTTCATCTCTTTTCCTTCACCCTTGCAAGCATGTCATTCTAATAAACGCGTTGTGACATCACTCTTATGCTTCCCATGAAATACATGTTGTGTATTACCAGTATACCTATTCTACTCTCTCTGAAAGGGCTCCTGTTTGTTGGTTGTATGGAACCAGATTCCAGTCAATAGCAATACATAATGTATATGATGTACAGTATGAATCCGAATGAAACCCATCACACTTTAGGTATCTTTAAGTTTAAGTATAGCAGGCCTAGAATATAAAGTCATACCACATCATGTCTCCTCCTCTTATGCTTGATAAACAGCTAGCTTTGGCAAACTTAAACCATGATCTTTTCTATTTTTCTGGAGTGGGGTGCAGCGTAAATTTAAACAATAATTTCTCTAGGTGTTTTGGAGAAGCTAAGGTGGAATTTATTTAGTGTTAAGTATACAAATGAGTTTTTCAATTCATTACATGTACCTATAATTTTAGGTGTTACCTCTCATGTGGAAATGTCATGTATATATGTCATACATTATAAATATATATACATTTGTTCATGTGTATTTATTCTTTAAAGATGACTTGTAAAATTATGAGATATAAACCATATGATTTAATGTTTATTATGTCTAATGTAACATTTCAGTATGTGCAATTGAGCTTCAATATGAGGTCATATGAAAAGGAAGGAAAATATTACTTTAGTGTTAAAACACTCTTTTAAAACTGGTTTATAGTAAAAATCAAGTACCTTAATGTTCAAGGGTGATGCTTTCGTCCTCATCAATTAAAATTATGACACTGTTGATCTTATTTTAATTGCACTTAGGGCACTTTTAGTGCTGTAGTCAACTAAACTAAAGTTGCATCAATGGAGTACCTGGGAAAGCGTGAAATGTGTGAAATAAATTGTTTCTAATTAAGCAAAATTTGTGTTTAACCGTTGATTTCAACATCATCTATCCACCCAAACGGATAGTGGGAAGGTCAACACAGAGCACTTGTAGTCTCTCACTTTCTTTGTCAAACTATCTTCCTTTGTGACGACACAGATGCCATTTGACACAGGCTCTTTTTCAACTCCTGATAATAGTAGACTTACTTTATCTTCAAGTACAAGTCATCAAGAGATTATGTAGGACTATCTTTTTCTTGATGTACCTATGCAGATGTGCTCCTCCGTGAGGTTGGAAGAAAGCTGATTCCACTTTACTTATATTTATAGATAGATAGGTAGATAGATAGGTAGATAGATAGATAGATAGATAGCTAGCTAGCTAGATAGATAGATAGATAGATAGATAGATAGATAGATAGATAGATAGATAGATAGATAGATAGATAGATAGATAGATCAGATACAAATTATATGTCACACCTGCTCCTTTATAATTATGTAGATGCCGAGGGTAATGTTTTTGTGACATTATTAACGGCTGGTGTATGTAAATGGATGTATTGTAAAGAAACTTAAGAAAATATATGAAATCCCCAAAGCGAAATTCACCCAGAAACTAAAGCATGTATAAGAGTATAAGAGTCCAAGACCTCTCCTGAAATAAACTAAGAAAATGATCATGGTTGGATGAATTACAGATATGTATATGCCTTTCATTGATAGTCAAAAAGATATGAAAATCACAACTACTATTGAGCTGTATCTATGTGGTTTTTAGACATCTATGTGGTAGACGCCTGGTACATGGACCCAGCTGCGATTTCAAATCCTGGCAATGAGCAGATACGACATTTGAGTTTTTATGAAAACTGTCTGCACATATTTTCAACCAAACCAGCCATGTGTGAAATGTTAACGAGTCCGTAACTGTCGGCAGTGCAAATCTTATCAGTTACATGTAACATTTTTTGTAAAATGTTTGATGTTCTGTTTGCTCCACCCTTAAGAATTGAGATTGTATTGTTCAACTTTTGAATGAGTAGAGAGAGCTGGAGGATATTTCAGCCTTTCCTTGTCCTTATTGATGTTTCTTTCTATACAGCCTATCGGCGGCTGTGCTTGTGTGTTTTTACAGTGGGACACCTAAATGTACAGCTAAGCCGTGTATATGCTGATAATGACCACTTAATCAAGCTGATTGTGTCTTCCTGAAACTATCATGCAGAGGGTTGGTTGCTGTTTGGTTCTTATCATGACCTTCATTCATTGTGTTTGCCTATCTGCTTGTACAAAGCGAAACTCATCTATTAAAGAAGCAATCTACTTCCTGTTCAAGAGGCTTATTTTTCTACATAAGATAACACATCCTTTTTCATTCATTCTGCTAGACCCAGCTGAGGTGTGGATTGACTGACAAACTTTTTGATGAGCAGATGACAAGTTGTCTCAAGTTTTGTTATGGTTTTCTTTTTTCCTAAACTTGAAAAGGTTTCTGCTGTTTGTTGTCTTTCTCTTATTCTAAGGTTGTGACTATTCAGCCCACAGCATGTCTTACTACTATCCATCACCTTATAAAGGATATACATCCCTTCAACTTCATGTAGATATATACATGTATGTTTTTATTATAATTGTTTTAATTTCATTCATATAATGATATGATGATGATGATGATAATGTTTACTATCTTGTGAGTTTAAGTATAACACAGACATGAATTTTTCTTACTCCTGATTCAGGGGATGGAGATACATATGTATATGATTTTGTTAAAGGATTCTCTCCTTATTTATTTATCACAGGCAGTGAATGAAATGGCTTTAATTTGACACATGCTTTGAACTTGATGTGAAAAATACAAAATAAGCAAAATTCTTCAAATAATTACTTTCAAAACAGTATTTACTATTCAAACGGGAGTGGTGAATTAATTTAGAGAATATTCAGTCCTGTGTCCTGACATTTAGTCAAGCAGAGACAATTGTATTATTAGAAACAATAAAACATAATAAGAATAAAAAATATGTAGTAGCAGTAGAAGTTGTAGCAGTATTTGTCTTACTATTATTATGATTATAAACTATTATTAATAGTACTAGTACCACTCCTGCTTTCATAATAAGTATCTTTTTCATCTTTTCATTTGATCTTTTTTTTTTTTTTGCTGACGGTGAATTCAAAGGATCTGAGATAAAAACTTAAAGTAAAAGCTCAGGCCAAGACAGAGAGCTTGTCAGGGCAAGTTAAAGATTGTTCTCATGTCCTGTATGATTTCTCCCTCTATGCTTTTGGGTTTGTTTCTTTAAGTTGCTTAAACTCAAGAGCTTTGAACTGCTGTGCTTTTCTTTTGACAAATTTGTTTAGCAATGGCTAGTGACAAGTTTCATGATTTCCTCAACAGCTTGGTCTGCAAATTTTTCCTGTTTTGTATTATTGTTAATTATTATTGTTCTTCTTCTTCTTCTTCTTCTTCTTATTATTATTATTATTATTATTATTATAATACAGCATTGTATAGCAAACATTTCCAGATAAAGTAAAACCATGCTACTTCTACACCACCACTAATATTTGCTGTTATTTATCGTTATTATTATTATTACGACAGTACGACTACCAGTACTACTTTGTTAGTATGAGTATTAGTATTATCACTTTGACAACCATTGCTTCTATTACTACACAGACTACTGCACACAAGCCCTTACATGTACATGTACAATGTATGTATTTTGTTTTCACTCCGTCACGAAAGCCACAAAGGGCTTTACTCAATTTCTGACTTAATTTGTAAATTCTGTGTTCAATATATTATTTATGATATGTTTATATTCAATGTAATGGTAATAGTAATAGTAATTGATATAGACGTCTTCTAGCTTTATTATTCCTGATGCTAAGTAGAGGCCTGACAATCGGGAGATAAAAAAGTCAATTTCTTTATGTATACTTAGGGATGTGTTTGGTTTGTTTTGGGGTTTATTTTCCATTCAAAATGCCATGTTAATTTTTAAACCAACCAATTTTATTTCCATTTCTTTTTTTTATTTTAGCATACACACCTATGGCCTCCAGTGTACTTTTCTAGATGTTATTCTAACACCATTTTAATATATACAAACATTTGTTGCATTGAATTTGGTTTTAAATACCTGATACTAATAGGCCAACATCGATGTCACTTTGTATTTGAATAACCAAGTTTTCATGTTAAATTTAATTTACATTTTTGATTTCCCCCATTTGACTATTACTACTTTAGCTGCTTTTTAAATTCAACAATTGCTAGCAAAGCGATTGGTCAATCAAAATTGTGCAGGATTGATTTAGATCAATGTGACCTAGGCAGCACTGATTTAGATCAACGAATTGCTTTGTAAACAATTGCTACAATTGTTGAACTAAATGCACCACTGATAGATAATACATCAGATCGAGAATATCAAAAAGTATTAAAGTTAAAAAAATAAAAAATGGATATCTCTGGTCAAGACTGCAACTACATTGTTTATGTATACAGTGAGATACTGGTAACACACTGGAGACCTTTTCACAAGCATTCATGACCCTCTGCATCCTTCCTGGATCCCTAATCAACAATCCAGATTTGTCTTGACATCCTCTATGGTTATGCATTATTTAACTTTCTGTTCAAGCCTTTCTAAAAAAAAAATTATTCTTTACAAATCAAGCTCTCCTCTTGGTGTCCCCAAGCTCATTTCTCCCTCCCATGAAGGAGCCAACTTTGTTTATCATGTTACTTTCACCTGGTAACTTACTACGCCAACATTTAGCATTTAAAACAGGGACAAGACAGGGATTTGAATTAATGGTTTCATAATTTTTTTTCCCCCCACCATGTCAAACTTTTATGTGCATTTGGTTTTTTTTCTATCAGATGACCCTATGTTTTGTCATTGAAATTACTTCCTTTGTGTTTTCAATAACCATATCAGACACAATTTAAAATCTATATATTATAAAATATTGACTGAAAAAAGAGTTATTTACATCACAGTTGTGAGCAATTTTATGTTTGAGTGTGAGAGGTGTTTAATATTAATACAAATATTTTTTAAAATTTGATTTTTCCAAGTATCATGAACGATAAGAGTTTCAAGGTGTGTATTTAAATAAAAGATTTCAGTTCACATTGTTTATTTGCCATATTTTTTCAGTCTCTGTGATCACTGGATTGTATATATGTATTTTATGCCGTTTCAGACTTAAATTAATGAACTTGTATTTAACAACTAAACAAGACAAACTGTAAAA
The DNA here is from genome assembly GCA_039654505.1 of Plocamopherus imperialis. NCBI lineage: Eukaryota > Metazoa > Mollusca > Gastropoda > Nudibranchia > Polyceridae > Plocamopherus > Plocamopherus imperialis. The sequence continues at coordinate 11,147 of JBCHJU010023327.1, read as the reverse complement.
ACGAGCACCAAATTACAAGAGAAGAATTGGAAATGAAAGATATTGACACAAAGGTCCAGGCAAACACACAAGATTTTAAGAATACTGATATTGAGATCTTTAATTAGCAAAACAACAAAAATTACGAATAACACAAATCTCTTTGAACACAGGATGTGAAAAACATTTATGCCTGTAAAGTTAACATTTAAGCCTGTAAAGTAAGGACCTCACCATTTGTCTGTTTACGTAACACAAAATATGTTATAAAAAAAAACCCCAAAAAACATTTTAAGTTGTTTTAGAGGACAAAATGAGTCAAGCTTTTTAAGGAATAAAAATCACAGCTGATAATTTTGGAATAAAATAACATGGAACGTGGCAAATGAGCAGCAACAATAAATTCTAACAATATGTCAAAGTCATTTCTATTAGAATTCATAACATTTCCTCTCATATAACAACTAATGTCAAGTCAAAATGACCTTTCCAAGGTAAAGTACAGTCAAGTAAGCAAAATTGGAAAAGAGATTCTTGCCACAGCTTTGATTTCCATATGATGGTAAAGAGCAGGTTATAAGTAGAGGGAGAAATAATGACTCACACACACATACATGCTTCATTGCCACAATAAAGACAAAGATGAGATGAACTTGTGATGATGGAAATATCATGAACAATTGTAGTTAATCTAGATTTGTTCATTTATATACAGTGCAACCTCTGGATAACGACATCGCCTGAGAACGGACAATTAAGTCGCTATCCGGGGATGTTGCTCTAGCGAGGTTTTCAAGATGATGAGAAAACGGGGCATCTTTGAATGTGTCATTGTTTTGAAAGATTACTCGATCACCACTTTATATTTAAACATGTATTACAATGGAACACAGGGGAGCGGGGGAGGTGGGAAGATAGCAAAGCTAGTATGTCAATCGTCAATCCAATTGTGAGAGAGTGTGGTGGCCCTGATAAGGGCCTTCCATAGAATGCTTTCGTTCCAGACCCCGCAGACTATCGCCAGATCGATGTCGCTGATCAGAATTTTCACTAAAATTTCTGTCACTATTTGGAGGTTTTCATTACAAGTAATATACAGAAAGAAAAAAAATTGGGGCCAGAGATCAATGTCGCTATCTGCGGGTTGTCGTTATCAAAAAGTTGCACTGTAATTCTGGGGAATAAAAACCCTACAAATACTGCGATAAAACCATTTGACAAATGAGTATTTTAAAGTAAAGTACTGTCAATATAATCAACATGGCACTCACTCAATTGATCAATAGGTAACGGAGGAATCAATGAAAAAGATCATAAATTTTTTATAAAAAATCCATTAATAAAATTCTTTTGACATGCGTCTAAGGAGGAATTTTTAACTTGCTCCTTCATCCTATTTGAGATTCAACGAATAAATTATTACCAAAAAAAAAAAAAAAAAAATACAGTAGAACTCTGAAATAACAGGCTAATTTTATTGACCCAGATAATGGGAAAAGCAGGGATTTTAGATTTTACTCACTATTTCCAAGCTCTCACTATTCCCGATAGTGTTACTTTCATGTTGTACATGTAAATAAAAATAAAATATCCATGATGAGAAGTACGGACAAATGTACATCTACACCATAAACTGTTCCCTTCAGTGGTGAAACAGACGGGTCTTGGTGAATGCCAGTACAATATTATGGTCGTTACAAGCCTCCAAAATCACTTTGTCATTAGTTGAACCAGCAGGAGAGGCAATAAACTCAACACCGCTCTGAAAAGAAGACAGTAAGTTATAAGTTATCACACTAATCACAATGAACCAAAAGTAAGGTCGGGTAAGGGCGTGTGAGCGAAAATAAAGCAAGAACAATAAGGTTAATAACACAGACAGTAAGCAGAAGAGGAAAGAGGATTGTTTGTCATCAAACTAATTGCTATGGTAATGGTGATGACATTGACAATACAATATTACAACCACCCATGGGTGTCAGATTCTGATGAAACCCATTGCTGCACATCCACTATCTGATTTTTTAACTTTCTGTGAAGCACTTTGTACAGGCAAAAGCACTGAGGTTTAAATCCAAAAATAAATTCTGGCAAACCATGCTCAGAACAAATTTTAAGGAAATTCCAGTCTGCCGTAAAAATCCAGCAATGCAGCATCCATTCAACCTCCCACATCTGGAATTGTAACCAACAGTTTGATAAATTCATTCAAGACACCACCAGAAGATAAGATTTAAGCCTCACATACAAAAAAGCATTATCACATGTAGTGTAAACATGCAATCCTCCAAAACTGCTTATACAAAATATAGCAGAAAATAGACCTACCTGATAAGCACGGTCAATGTTGTCTCTGAATGGGAAGAATGCATCAGAGCTCAGTGATACTCCTTTCAACTGATTGATCCAGTCTTTCCTTTCATCCTGCAACACAGGTAAGAAAATTTCATGGTTGAGAAAAGAAAGTCAAAGCTGATTTAAAAAAAAAACAAAACCAACAACATAATGTACATCTTATTACATGAATGAAGAAATTACTAAATTTTGTATGACAATGTGCATTTGGTGAAATACATTTGATAAAAATTTACCATCAGAAGCCTAAATAAGCAAATGATGTGTTCCATGAAAGTTAAATTCTTTTAATCCAAGGAAGACTATCAAATTAAAACAAAAAGAATTGAGAACATAGTGCTTTCTGGAGCCATTTAACCATAAAAATACCAATAAAACAAAAACAAATTAACTACATGGGGGGAGAAGAAAAAAAAACCTGAGAAAAGATGACTAGCAAACTGGTAGACGAACCTCAGTCAGCTGGCTGGGTGGGTTTTCTAGCAAGGCCTCCCAGGCAGATTGATCCATATCCTACATCAAAAAGAAAACAATAGAACAATGAGAGAATTTTATCACATATCCCATCATCCATGGTGTAAGGTTTGAAATTGCTAAATAGCTACAGTAGAACTCGGATTCAGCGAACTCGTTTGGTCTTTTGTAAAAGTTCGTTGGATGCAAGGTTTGTTGAAGCACAGGTCTAAGGGAAATAACAAACTACACTCATGTATCGAAGTTCCAACATCTCTTTGATCTCCATTCAGTATCTCCCACATGTCGGCTATTAGTATTACTGCTGAGCGTTATGCTGCCCCCTCGCCATCCCCTACCCCTTAACCGCCCACCCCCGGTTCACAACTGTCTCTGCATAACTGTATCCACCAACTTGCTCTACCCCTAGTCCAAGTGGGCGTAAAATTAATAATATAATAGCCTTGTTCCTTATCAACTGACAGGTGGACTTATGACTATGAACTTCTTACAGATTTTTTTATTGTGATTGTCGTGACATTTGGTTCGTTGGAACCGAGGTTGGATTGAGATTAGTTCGTTAGATAAAAGATATTTAATATAGTCAATGAGGGGAGAAAAAACGTGGATTTTTCTCTGTTTGTTGAATGCATGGTGCACGTTGAGTCCAAGCCCGTTGGATTTGAGTTTCACTGTAATAGTAATACGTGTGAGGTACCTGGAGCTATTAAACCTTAAGATGGTAACCTTTTCTCACTGTTTCTGAGTGGTGGCAAAAGAGCACTGTCAACAGTGTACAGTCTAGGCTAGCTAAGCCAAACCTTCCACTCCTAGCAATTTGTTAAGATTAACAAATCGGTGACAATTGTGTAACTGTCATGTCAAGGCATTCCAAGGTCATCATTGGGTATAAAAGCGGAATGACATCGTTGGTGATCACGATTACCAACAAGACAATGTGACTGGTGGAAAAGAACAACACAATTACGAACTTTTAGAAAGCCATCAAAGGAGACTAAGTTAAAATCAGTATAAATGACAGATGACCAACGCATTAGAAACAATTCAACCCATTCCTAACCTCGGCACTGTTCCTTAAAGCAGGGCAATGAAAATAGTTCGCATTATAAGCTGTCACCGTGAAATGACGACGCGTGCACATGTATCATAGACAACACCAATGCTGTCTCACTTATTGATATGACAACATATATGACAACTCGAAATGACCAGTTGGTTTTTGCTAGCTTACTTTCACTTGCTTCATGATAGGCATGAAAAAAGTTCTGCACGCATTCACGAGACGTTTAGACCAGAGGGAGGGTATATTACAATGCGCCAATGTCTGGATAGGTGCGAAAAACTGCAACTAGGTCTATAAACCACCAGAAGAATAGGAAAACGAAACTCAATAGTAATAAGAACAAATATGTTCTCGCCTAATTATTTGGATTAATGTCGCTTGCTGATTACCAAATTTCAAATTAGCAAGACTAGAATGTACATAGGGAGGAACTCGCACACACACCCACTGACTCTCTCGCTCTTTCTTCACAGAAGGAAATAGGCCTACTTTCTCAATAGAAATAAATCTTTCCTTTTCTGCACAGAGAAATCTTTCTTTAAAGCAGGAAATGTTATTCTTTTTCTATAAACAAATAAAAATTGTAGCCTCTCTCCATACAAGTAAATCTTTCTCAATACAAGGAAATAGTTTTCTCTTATACACATTTATATAAGAAAATCTTAGCTTTTCGCAGCACAAGTGAACTATATTTATATCAATTATTATATTAAAAGATTTCAAGTAAGATTTTTTTCGAAACTGAATTTTTCTTTCTTAAAGTTTTTAAAATCAATTTCATTCCAAAGTAAGAATGGGCCAGGCCTAACATTCTTCTAGTCTGAATTTGAATGTTCTTTGATGCAGAGTACTGCACTGCATCATGACCACTTAAAGCCTAGACCAGGAATTTTATAGCTCTTTATGAAACCTTGGTGGTCTGTGATGAAAATACTTAAATGCATCTAATACATATACTATTCCTAGGCTTGGTGCTAACATTTGGGTTCAATCCTAGTTCGTTTTTATCCGTGTAAGGAGAATAAGAATTTACAGCCAGTGGTTTTCTGGTAATCAGGGCCTAGCGAAAGAAAATAATTTTTTAAAATCTTAAAGTGAAAAAACCCCCCAGCATTTCCAGGACGGAAAATGTTATATTATGTTTTCAATGTGGTGAAAATGCACATACATGTATTTAACAAAGAAACAACATAAAATTTAAATTGGCTTACTCATAAAATCAGACCAACTACTTGTTGATTGGTCAGTCTTATATATTGAGCTTTGGTAAAATGCTGGTTCTTCAAAATAATGCTTCAATAACATGGCACAGTTTATATTCTTCTCACCTTTGACAAAGACTGACATACAGAATTGGAAAACTGTGTAGAAAATATTTCCATATATTTACAGATAGCAACTCCACTAACCCAAAGACAACACAAGGAATGAATAAAATGGCCCATCCGAAACAATCACCCCATCCCAACCCATAGAATCTAACGTAAAAAACGGACTAAAAGCCATGACATTTTTCCTCACTTGTCGGCCTTGAAGCTTTTAGTCCGGAACAGCTAATGCTAGGATTTTCTAAAATCTTGTGTCTTGGTTCGATGTGATCTAATAAAATGTTACCTTTTAAAGACAAAATATAAATTGAAAAAGAAAAAAGCTTTTTAAAATAAGCTTGTCCAAATGTAGATCTAGATTTGTCTTGAAAAGCACATAAACTTGTGACACCGGCAACCGTGAATCGAAGTCTAGATCTAGCCGTCTACACATGCTAATCCACTGAATAAATGCATCAAAGCAATTCTTGTGTGTCAAACAGAATTCGGCAACACAGGTTTCCTAATTCAAGTAAAGAAAAGTCCATTTATTAGTATGATTGGGTCTAAATTTTTCACTCATCATGAATAACAGCGGGGATCAAGAAGGCCGCGGAAAGACGAACTAAATGTAGCTAGATCACGTGATCAACTGATCTGGCGTCTACACAGGTTAATCCAGTAAACAGACGCATCATTACAGTTCTTGTGTGTCACATTTATAGATTTAAGTAAAGAAAAATCGATTAATTACTGTTACAAGATCTAAATTTGTCAATCAATCCAGATAACAGATAACAGCGAGGATCACGAAGGCCACAAAAAGACAAGCTGGCTAGATCACGTGATCAACGGGCTCTTGAAGGCCAATGAGGCCGAACTACATCTCGTTGGTTCCACGCATGCCTGGCAGCCCTTGTTATGTTTTTTTGTTTACCTGTCCAACAGTTCCAAGGACAAAAATATCAATGGCATTGGAAATCTCAGGTCTCTTGACACCTTTCTTGAATCTCATGCCCATCACTTTAGGGTGCTGTCTCAACCACCTGGGAGAAGAAATGACACACAAAGACGTGTAAATTTTCTCTATACATGTACTATTATACATGTACTATTAAGGCAAAGGCTGCATTGGCTACCTTTAGGTCCATTCAAAACATTGAAACCAGGGATAAAACCATATCACTGTTTTCTGGAAAAACGTTTACTGCGAAAGTGTTAAATAAAAATTGGTGATTTGCCTGAAATGAGCATATCATTACAACAGTACTGTAATCTCAAATAAGCAGAAAAAAGAGATTATTGTTTCTTCACTTTTTAAAATATAGAATACTAATTCCATGGATTTCTTTCATCCCTTATTGAAAATTAGTATAGACTAAAATAAATTCTGTATGAAATAAAGCACAAACCGGACATTTGAAACAAAAAACAACATGAAAGCATTTTCATAAAATCATCCCAAAAGTTTCGCAGCATTGACCTGTTACATAATAACCTTCTTCCCACACTTTCAAGTTAATGCTAGGCAGATGGGACCAGTGACAGTAAAGCTAGACTTTTCTTTCGCTCAAAAATCTGGATGTTGCCTCTGGTAATAAGTTGATAATATAATATCATTACAATATGAACATAAGGAGCAAACACCTCCACCCTACACCGCAGGCCTAGTGGCCAGCTACCATCATCCCTCTTCTCGCAGATCCCATGATCAAAAGTAACAAGTGGGTACCTAAAAGATAAGTCCAAATCCCAAAATTTACCCTACCCCACAGGAACATATGGCAAGAGTAGCAGATCTAAAAGAATTTGGGGGCTTAACTGAAAATCAAGTGAGCAAAAAACAAAACAAAACAAAAACAACAACAATAGACCAATAAAAATTGAATTTTTAATTAAATTATCTACTTTTTTTTCATTTTTTACTATTAGATGTAACCTGGTTTCAACATACATTCTTTAAAATAAAAAATTCAGCCAATTTAAAGAAAAACACAAAAAAATAAGGCCTATTACCATCATCATCATCATTATTATTGTATTATTATGATCATGCAAGGGCTACTAGAGGCACTTTTTTTTTTTTTAAATAAAAAAAGCACCTTTTATGACATTTCAAATAGTATTAAAGTAATAAAGAAACCCCCCTCCAAAAAAAAAGTAATTAAACAATTGAACCATCAATACAAAAACTCATCTCTCACCAGTTGTTGGCCTTGTCCCCTGCAAGACGAGTGCAGTGAATTCTTGACTGCTGACCAGCACCGATGCCAATGACCTGAAAAAAGAGTTAAAGCATTTCAACAAAGCGTGAAAATCCAGTGCATAGCCCACCCTCCTTGGATCGAAAAAGTTGGAAAATAAATCATTTAAAATTTGCTCAATACATGTATTGCTGCTTTCTGCCTGCAACTGTCCTCTAAGTTCCGAACCATCAGCAGAGACCATAGCGCACACACAAGGGATCCTTGACCACTTACCTGGCCATCTTTGGCATAGCATACGGAATTAGACTGGGTGTATTTTAAAGCAATGCTGGCTACAATCAAGTCACGGATGGCGTCTTCTGGAAACTGATGAATAAAAGACAAAATAAAAGAAATTCATGATTGTGGGGCAGGGGTGTTCCTGAAACATGAATAACATAAAATATTCTGCATTTTTTCTAGGATTCCAGGCTAGCATTAAGGCAGCTTCCAAAAACACAGGCTCACAGCCATAGTTACAAAATTGTAGACAGTGACGGACTCTCTTCCACTCTAGACCAATGTTTCTTTGAAGTAGTTAATTATTTTGCCAAATTTTGAATTAACTTTCCTGTTCTGATCTCAATTTCAATTTGCACTGATCGTGTTTCTTAGGTACTGGTAATTCACCACCTATTCTAAAACTGCATTTTCAACATTCATGTTGGTGCTAAGTAGAAGGAAATCACAGAAGAAAGTACATGTGTGCCAAGTCCCTTTATAAAGTCAATGAGTCAAGCAACACTGTCCATGTCAGTGTTTGGTGTGGTGACATTGGTGGTGTGTCTTTAAATAAGGCACTTTACTCCCATTTTCCCACTCGACTCAGGTGAGGATTAGTACCGTTTCTAGAACTGAGGGCACCAGAAAGTGGAGACCAGATGTTTGATTGTGTTTATGTGTTTATCATGTATTAATTTACATATTTCCTGTATGATACATTATGTTTGCTAGTATATCATTTATGTAATTGGGCGGCACACACATTGTGTGACACATTTTCATAATATATGGATCAATAAAGGTATTTTACCCTTCTTCTTTTTTTTAACCCTTTACCCTTTACAACTTTGGCTGCAACATAATCTTCATTATAACACTTGAACATTGAACCTGTTACCGTGTAACTAGTAGGCCTACTCTCTTTCAGTGTCCAATAGCAAGGGCCTGGGCTATAAGCATAGCAAGAAACTGGGCCATAGCAATAGCTATCAGCAGAAGCAAGAAACCAAGCCATAACATTAGCCATAAGCATAGCAAGGAACCGAGCCATAACATTAGCCATAAGCATAGCAAGAAACTGGGCCATAACAATAGCCATAAGCATTGCAATAAACTGAGCCATAATGAAAAAAGAACCTGGTAACAATAGTCATAAGCATAGAAAGGACCCGGGCCATAACAAGAAAAGGAAACTAAGCAATATTCTCATTTTGCAGGATCCATATACTATGCATATAAATAATTTATTTGAACCACCTGCCAACATTCCACAGAAATCTTCAAGTGACATTCACTATTGGGTCAGGGAATTTTCAAAGCATGTAAAAAAAAAAAAAAGAAGTGCTCAGTTGTTGATATGTCCAAATCAGTCATGCTTTTGACAAGCATGTAATACGAACGAGACTACAAGTTCATCATAGCACTTTTGAATATCTAAATATTCCTTTAAATACAAAAAATTAAAAATTCTAATCCTATTAAGCGGCTGGATTTGATGCAGATCATATTTTCCCCAATCTGAACTCGATGCAGTGGGCACCTGAAATATGAATCTTGACACTGCTTGACATATCATGTGGAGTAGAAAAAAAGGCCTAGATGGGGGGACTGTCTCACCCAAGTGTAAAAGGCAGCAAAATGGCTGAGTAGTAATAATAATAATAGTTTTAACAAAAAATTATAATGCAAATTACTCTGCTGCATGACATAGAGAGTTACGACAAATGCTATGCTTGATAAATTCTGAATTAAGTGATGAGAGGAGGAAGCTTGCCAATTAATCAATCCTTTGTTCATCAAAACTGACTTGATACACTGTTTATTAAAAAAATAGGCAAATTGTACTACCAGTAAATGGCAGGCGAACAGGATTTAATCAAATAACAGGCACATTTGGAAATACACTCTAAAACAAGGTCTGAGACTGTATTGAACTTGTCATTCAACAGAAAGCCAGTGAAACTCTCGAGGCACCGTGGCTCAATGGATAGAGTGGTGGGCTTGAGACAAATGGGTCATGGATTCGATTCCTGGTTGTTTTTTTTCCTTAAGTAAGGAAATTTACTTCAATTGCTTCACCCTACCCAGGTTTCAAACAGGTACCTGGCAATAGGCTGGTACTGTTGTGCCAAATGGGCTGCACTTTACTGTATGCTCCCTGTGGGGGACTGGTTGAGCATGCCTATTAGGGACAAATGTATTGTAAAGCGCTTTGAGGCTGTCTTAGACTTGCCATCCAAATCAATATTGAAGAAGGGGACATGCAGGGTGTGAAAACTGGTAATGAAGTCCTGGGCAGCCTTGCCCTCCCCCCTGAAGTTGAGGCAAGGATATTTTGGTGTCTGAGCAAGGATGCTCTAGATTCAATGTGTTTAATTTATGAAATGATGAAGACGGCAAGCCAATGTTTTTAGTAGGTAGGAACAGGAAGTAGTTTTATTGATTCAATCCAATACCACAGAATCGATACTCATGAATCGATACCAGTACTCATGATACAATATTACAGATATCACCCCCATAGTAGACTAGATTAGTCTGCTCCATTGCACATGATAGAACTGCTAAAGACCTAGCAAAATGCTTTTTTTTCTTTCTTCGAAATCCTTGTTTCCTATCTAGACTAGACCTTTTCCTTACTTTTATCAGGAGATTTCAATATTGGTTGGGAGATCAGGAGACGACGTTTCAAATCATATACTGTGACATGATGTGGCCTATGGTTATAATAATATCTGCTACAGATGCGCTCTGAGTTTGAGCTTGCCTTGTTGCGGGGTGAGGCGCTATATAAAAATTATATATTATTATTATTATTACACGCCTTTCAGTATCAGTAGACAGTAGTCGAATTTCAACTGGATCTCTAGGAGCGTGAACGCAAATCTCAGACATCATTTTTTTCCTCTTTCTTTTTTCTTTTATCAAAATGCAAAATAGGGACTGTCCTTACAACTTGGGGGCCGTTGGCAAGCCTGCTGTTTATAACAGTATTAACAGACAGCGGAAAGCGCTATGCAAATCATTTTATCTTGACAGTGGTGGCTCCTACTTTCCTAAGGATAGGCAGGATGGGCAAGGAACACCATAGTGGGTTTTTGTGTTTTTTAATCTGATCATCCCAAGTTTTCTATACTACACGGCCAACAAGTTCAACTTCAAATCATGTACAAAGTTTGAAACAAGGTTTAATGTTTGGAGCAATAAAAAAAACAACTCCATGCATTTTTCCCGTCACCGTAAGTTTTTAATGCCAATCAGTATATTTGTCCTATCCCACCCATCCATCCATCCATCCATCCATGGACAGCATTTCGTCTATAACGCGACCCTTTGTTTGCTGTGGGTATTTATTTATCATTATCGTTATTGTTATTATTATTATTATTATTATCATTATTTTATTATTATTTTCTTTATCATCATTTTATTATTATTATTATTTTATTATTATTATTATTATTATTATTATTATTATTATTATTATTATTATTATTATTA
>JBCHJU010023216.1:0-11945 GCA_039654505.1 Plocamopherus imperialis | reverse complement strand
CATGGCTCTGCGTTCAGCCGTTTTCACAGCCATAGGCAACAACCTCTCCCAAGTCTTCTTTTATATATATAGATATTTTCAACGTACACGACAAAATCAAGAACAAATAACCCAACCCAAAACAAAACGATACCACCCTCAACACACACACACACACACACACACACACACACACACACAATCCAAAGCAAACCAATCCAAAACAAACAAAAACATTGTCTTAGTCTTAGTCTTCATAATAGCTGACACTTAGATAGCTGAGTATTATTGTCAACGCGCCTTAAAGTACTTTATTATTTTAGAATTTTGATATTAATGTTGTACATCTAAGTTTCATCAAAAAATCAAAACAAACAAAAGTACCAAAAGCACAACGATTTTTGTTTCAATATTTTCAACGTTGCATATTTTGGAAGGTAGGCCCAAGCGTTTTGTTACACCGCTAGTCGTCACTGTCGTTAAATTTCACAGCGTAGGATAAAAAAGGCAGGGTTAGTAAAGTTCTGAAATAGCAGTCATAAATCATAAAAGTAGAAGCTGATTCTACCCGTGCCTTTCCACTGTCTTAAATATACAATGTACCAAACATGCCACGGTTACTGGTTACGGATGAACGCTTCGACTAAGACACTATATTTAAGCATTGTCACGTGACTTCTGCCTTACTGGTATACTAAAAATAGATTCCTTTCCATGTAAAATCCTTCAACGTCCGCGTTTTGCCGTTGATTCAGGATCAACATCAAGAATCTCGATAAATAGGCCGCGACTTCAAGCTCTTTCCTCAATCACGACCCAGAGTTCGAGGGACCTATTTCAAAGAGCCAGAGAGATCGAGATTATCATCTTTAACCTAAAGGTTGATATAATCATTATAAAATCGAGGCATATAAATGTATAAAAATAAAATACAAAAAAAATATATATATATATTAACATTAGATGAATAGATCTATATAGATTCTAGATTCTAGATTAATATTTTTTTTTATAATAGTTGAAAATAAAATGACATTTTAAATGCATGTATAGATAGGTCACTAGATCTAGATCTATATCAAGATCTATGTAATACTTAAATCACACCGAGATCCAGGTGATTTCATCCACAAGATGGCAGCTAAACCAACTGACACCTGTATTTCCTGGATATAAGAGAACTAAGTTTTATAGCCTACGGTGTTGGTTTTGCTGCCATCATGTTCAGGATGAAATCACCTATGGTAACTTTTGTCTTGAATTTGCATTTAATTCTACTTTTACAAAACACCAGCTTGTTTTACAGTTATTGTTTGAATTTCTTAAGTAAGTAGGCCAGAGTAATCTTGTGGAATCAAACTACAGTAACCTAATATAACCAAACACTAAAAATTACAAACAATGCAAATTATTTTTATAGTCTGTTTCATAGGTTTTCGTGGACAAAAAAAAAAAAAATTAATATCTCAAAGCCTGAAAAAAACATATTGATGAAAGTTTGCACGCGGTTTTAGAAGAATTAGTCTTAACTTGTCTATTAATTTCAACTGTATACTTGCAGGTTTTGATGCAGTTTCTTCTTTACCTTTGTAAAAAATTATCACACATCCACGCAACATCAAATTTTGCGGGTGATCCATTTAAGCTTAAATAAACAAATGCACTCTTAGTCCCATCCCCACAAAGGAGATCACAACAACTCATTGGGGTCACTATGTTCAAGATGCAAACAAGGAAATATGTTACAGTAAATCTCTGCAGTTTGAATTCCATGGTCATGGCTAAAAAATTACAAATTTGCACGAACGAGGGGCCATTTTCTTAAGTACTGGAAAAGAGGAAAAAATATTCCCAGTTAAGGCTAATTGTATCTATGCTTGATGTAAAAAAAATTAACACTGTACTTTGAACATGATTCGAGAAATAAATTTTTTTCGTCCTTGAAAACTTATGAGACAGACTTTAGTTAGGTGTTATTATAGACAATAAACTTCAATGGAAAGACCAACACCATGCAAAATGCAAGAAAGCAGTCTATTAGCATTCCTAAGACATAATCATAATATCAAATGACTGTCCAAGACATATCAAGGATAAATGCTACAAAACTGTTGTAAGACCAATCTTGGAATATGGAGGATGTGTATGGGAGAGAAAGTACCAAAAAAAAAAAAAATGCAGTTAGATTTGTAACGAACAAATATGACTATACAACAGGTAACACAAAAATAAACATGGGCAATCACCCCTCAAAGAACAAAGAGCGATAAATAAAGTAACCATTCTTTTCAAGTAATTGATGAAATAATATTACTACTAGAGGAATTCAATATGAAAAATAGTCACTCAAGATCTGGTGCTCAAACATTTACACTGCCTTCATCAAATATTATAGATAGCCATTTGTATTTATATTTCCCTAATACATTCAGATTGTGGAATAAACTCCCAACCAATATAAAATAGGCTACGGCAAAGATACAGATTTCAAGCAGAAATTTTATATGTACAACACTGATGGTGTCAAAATGCTAGAAGAACAAATTACTTTCAGACTATTGACAAGAATACCCAGCTATCTCAGTTTCCCAGCTATTCTGAAGAATAGACTGTTGCAAGCTTTTTTTTGTTTTTTTTCTTTTTTTTTTTTTTTTTTTTTTTACACATACACACATGCTCTTCTTCCCTGCTTCTGGCCTTTATTAAGTACTTCAGGTATTGCAGTTGCTCACACACACCATCAGACATTCACCCCCTCGCCCACCACCATCACCAACGTACCCCCTGCAACCTACCCAAATCCTTCAAACACAGGAAATTATCTTACTTCACATAAAACTTTTTTTTATTGTATTAACAGTTTGATTTCTTTCCTGCTCAGGATTGACAATGCATTTTGGGAGTAAGTATGCCTATATCGGTAATGATGTGGACGACGTAGAAGAAGTCAAGGTTGATGAGGAAGAGGGTATTGTCCTTTCAGACAGTGATGTCAGTGATGATGATGGAGAGGTATGAAATTCTTTGATTGCTTGCATTCACTGTAATCTTTTTTTTTATTTAAAGTGTTGCAAAAATACAGGGTGTTCCAAAAAGAACTTGACAACTTTTTGCCTTCCTAACTATTTGAAGTTCATTCTGGAAAGTTTAAATTTGGCACAGAGGGGGTTCATTCAAAAGGAATTTAGTTGAAACAGTCACGAAAAAAAATCTAATGAATTGTTCCAGTGTGCATCAACCTCAAACAATAAACAATATAAAAACTAAATCAAATATTTTTCCAACGCTATTTGTCAATCATTTAACGTTATCATAATAAATAGCCGGGTTAAAATTTCTTTCCCCTTTACCATCGTACCATAAACAGAAAAAATATAGCTAATTTGTCTTTTTTCCTGTTCTCCTTTTGATATTTAAATATTCTTTAATACATCTCTCGAAATTGAAATATTCAAACCCTTAATCCAAAGAAAATTTGGTATAATTCGATTTTATTCCATTTAATATGAATTTCCAAAGTCAAAGTGAAATATAAAACTGATGAAAGCATTTCTGAAATAAAAATCATTAAAAGTTTGGCTGATCTCATGCAATCTGGCAACGCTTGGACATGTCCCCCTTCATCCTTTTCAAAGTGACCAAAGATGGGGGCAACATTTGCCTAGGGCATAGATTCTTGGCCTATGGGCCTTCCATAGTTTCATAGCTATTTTTGAGAAGACAAAGGGGACAGTTGGAAATTTGTCCAAGATCCAGCCCGCCCTCACTCGGTTGACGGCTGAGCAAGTCCCGTGCTGGCTGTGTATGTGGCGCGTGTGGGCGTAGGCTTAGCCTATATCTAGTGTCTAGGAACAGTGCTAGATCGCCGGTAGGCTAGGCTAGAATTTTAATGATGAAAGGCATCAAGTTGTGGCTTAGTACCGCTTGTTTTTAAATACATAGCTATTTGTTTCGTTTGTTTTCATTCTACTTTCGTTAATGTATAACCGATTTTCTTTTCCATCCGTCTCTTTTATCTTTCTTTTCTTTTTCTTTATTTTGATTTCTTGTGAAGACAATCCTGTGTGTTAGGGGGGACAGTGTCCCTAGTGTCCTAATAAAGATCTTCCCCTGGTTATCATAGCATGTGGGCTGTCAGATCTTTTAAAGATGTTTTAAACCGATTTTGGTCTTGAGCTTTTGATTAGGCACTCATACCAAATGAAACGCCATGTAAATACATGTTCAGCTCGTTTTATTTTTGCTTTAGACTGGTGCACAATCAATTGTTACACTTCAGGGTTTGTTGCAATAATAATAATAATAATCATAATACAGTGGTCACCACTGGTTCGCCTTAGAGGCCGCTTTTCCTGTGTAACCGAATTGTTTCTCTTTAAAAGTCACCTCAAAGAGACCGGTCCAGATACCCACAGTCCATCTAAGAGGCCGCTTTTTCTCATGGCAAAATTCTTTGAGGAATACCTTATTTCATTTTTTCCTTAAAATTACTTCTACACGCGTGTAGTAAGATGACCCAACGATTGTCTGCACCATAATGAACATGCTTAAGTGCGAAATGCGCACATTTATTGTTACCTACTTCAATGTCATCCGGACCCCAGCTATAGTAAGGCAGTCGTGGGATTTAGCGAGGCATTAACAGCTGATCTGTAGTGACCAGTGTACCCCGATTGGGTAACCCGGCCATGTGCAAAACCGGTCGCCAGTGTCCATCTCGGTTCACGAGTCAATGGCAAGCAACTAAGGAACTCAATCAAAGGCATGCGATTTCATCAGATGTTAGGCAGATAGATCTTAAAAATGCCTTCCCCTTCCGATCCGCTGTATGCTTACTTCTCGTGATTGGGGGTGGGGGAGGGGGGTGTATATAAATTGTAAGTGCCTCCCCTTTTGTAAGCATGGTCGCTTCCATGTTTGGCTATTTATTGAATTTGTTGCATTGGCTTAAAGTTTTAGCCAATCAATGAGGATTGTGTAAAGACTAGACTCGTGGGGATAGGACTACATAGGCCTAATAGCCTACTGGGCCTTCTAAATAAGCCGAATATGATGTGACCAGTTACCTCCCATGAACCACGTCTAAGAGGCCGTCCATCTAAGAGGCCGCTTTTTTTTGTCACCCATGGACGGGTCTCTTAGGCGGAGACCACTGTAATAGGAATACGAATTACTATAATAAAAACACAACAACAATTACTCGAACTCATTCAGAGAGTACAGACTCCCATAACTGAATATATGCTGGGGACATTTAATTCTTCAACGGTGAAATCCTATTGAAAGGCTGCCAATTTTGACCTGGCTGTGAAAGGCATTCTGTCAATTAAAAAAAAAAAAATTCACTCTATTCATCCCTGAAGACTTTTGTTTTCTTTCCGAAAAACAAGCATCAGCCACAGAGCAGCACCGCAAATGGAGGCAATTAGTGCAAATAACCTTGCCTAAGGTTTAAACAAAATTTCCCTGATGAGATTCAAACCACCAACCTTTCGGTTGTCAGCCCAAAGTACAACCCCTGTGCCACCCGTGACCTCTAACGACCCCAACCATCGTAGCAAATTTCCTTCAAATACCTCAAACTGCTTTCTTCTTCTTCTACTTTGAAAAGGAAGAATGACGTGTGTATTGTTGAGGATAACTTTTGTAAACGACATGGTTTCCATCTTAAATCTATGGGCCAAAACTATAAGCCCATTAGAAACTAACACAAACTACTTGCTGAAACATGAAACAAAAAGATCTCCAATTATCAAGTTCTTCTTTGAGGGTGTCTGCCACTGAAATGCTTGTAATATTACTAACTGTAATTAACATTGTTTAGACAATTTCAATTGCAAAATAAGGAAACTATTTTATGAAAGGTGATAATAAGAATAAAAATTATAATATAAAATGCCACAACATGATGAATTTTCATAGGCACACTCAAAAACCGTCTTTGTCATAGTCTTAACTGTCCAGAAGTGAAATTTGGCAATAAAAATGTTTACAAATCAAAGCTTATATTACAATTACTCATATCACAACAAATCTATGTAAGAAATTTGGAAGTCGTCAAATCAGTCTTTTTTGATTGATGTTATATTGTGTTTGGACTCTCTTCGCGACGGTTTTTACTACCGTCACTCTCAACTCGGCCAGTCAGAGAGACGGTGGGTTTTGTCAATATGAAAGGCCGAGAAATTTCCATTCTCCCCTCCAACCCGACACACAATTTTTTCTCTGTCTTCCTCGGTCTCTTAGGTTTGTCTATCTCTCTAGGTCTGTCTGTCTCTGTTACTTTATGTCTGTCTCTCTCTGTGTCCATCTTTGTCTCTCTATGTATCTCTTTCTCTCTCATCTCTCTGTCTCTCTCTCTCCCTCCCCCCCTCCCTACCCCTCTCTTTTTTTCCCTTTTAGCTCCCTTCCCCTTTCCACTCATATAACACACATACATGCATTTCAGGTCTGCTATGTTCTTCCAACTCCAACTCATGTCAACTCAACCTACCCACAACACCAGCTTGGTTTCATATGCACTGACGCTGCACAAGTTTTCTTGTACACAGCGCCAGCCTGCTACCAACCTAAGCACGAGTTTACTCAGATTGCCGACTGAAGGACAGACGGGCAAGGAAAAAAGTCACGGTTTATGACTTTCTGATAGGATGCTAGGGCTTACCTGCCAGGGGGATAAATGTATTGTAAAGCGCTTTGAGGCTTTGAGCAAAAAGCACTATATAAATGTAGTATTTTTGTTTGTTTTTTTTTGTTTGTTTCAGGTACCCATCCCACCTGGATCTAAAGCCTGTCTACTTTCGCCTGTTTGCACAGGACAGTGAGTCCAGGGGGGGGTCTTGTGGCTTCTCCTCCACAGCTGGACAGTGACCTACATAAATAACGGGTGGCTGGGCTAGGGTAGATTGAGTTCAAGATGCACCGCGTAATCACAGGAAATACATCCCCACGCAATCACACCACAAAATACATGTCTACCACACCATCATGCAATCACTCATAAAAAATATCTTTTTAATCCATTATGAATAACATTATAATAATATTGCTTGAGTGAAGACAACAGACGTTTTCAGGGCTTCAGGCTTTTCAAAAATGAATAGAGGTACGTCATAAACTCCTTCGGCTTTTCGATGTAGCAGGGATGGCCGGCGTCTTTTACCGGGGCCACTTGGCTCTCGGGCAGGCGCTGCAAGAATTTCAAGCCAGTGAGGCCCAGGCTGGTATCCTGAGTGCCATAGACGATCAAAGTCGGGATCTGGAAGCACAGGGAGGACAAGATGGATGTACCGATCTAATCATCATTCATGGAAAATAAAACACTTTATTCATTGACGTAATGTGCGGCGTCGTGGTCTAGTGGTTGACACTTGAGCTTAGGACCGAGAGGTCAAAGGTTCGAATCCCGGTTACGGGCGCGATGTTGAGTCCTTCGAAAAGGCTCTTTACACACATTTTCTCACCATGTTCAGGTGTTAAATGAGTACCTGGCTGTTAGCAGCTTTGTCTCTGAAAAAAATTGTACTAGCGCCAAACAGGCAGCTTGTGTCGTCTTTAATGTTATGTGTTGTTTTTGGTTGGGGACCCCTTGTAAAGTGCTTTGGGCACATTAAGTGGAAATTGCGCTATAAAAAAAGCTCAATTTTTTTTTTTTTTATTCTCTAAACACTATGATATGGACTTTAAAAGGGTTATAAAAAATTATTCATCCAAAACTAAACGCTTATAACCCAATTACTATTTGATGCAGGTGGATAAAAAAATGGTAAAAATCTTTTAATTTTGTAATGGTGTGAACAGATTGTCCCTTATCCTGAACACAACAGCTTCATTTACGTTGATGACAAAATGGCAACTCGAGAAAAAAAGGCATTTTGTGTGAGGCGATATTTGAGACAAAATGACTTCCACTTGCAACTTTTATCAAGTTCAAATATTTGTTGAATTTGCAGCCACAATTTCGTGAGAACAGACCAGTGCATCTACCTTACTTTATAAAACCCTTGGATTCAAACTGCTTAATCCACTAGTGAATGCTTTTGAGAAGTGGAAGCTTTTGCTCTAAAAATTAATGTGGAACGCTCTTTGGACCAATATAACACTACCCTGTCTTCCGAACACCAAAATGGTATTGATACAAATAAGATTTCATCAGCATATTTTTAATATCCGTCTTACCAACTTCTCAGGATAAATATCATCACACTTGTCACAATCCACCTTACCGAACTTTTTGGATAAAAATCAGCGTATTTCTCATATCCCACTGGCGCAATGGGCACAAAGCCAGAAGACTTCTCCATACTCTTCTCCGGTTCTGCAAACAAAAAGGGGAGGGAATACATTCCACTCATGGAAGGGGAGACAATAACTGGCTTGCCGAGCTGCAGAGCCGCAATCAGTGCAGGCAGGAAACGGTCGGCTTGTGAGGAATCCAACGCGGCTGTACTTTTGCCAAAACCTGGAGAAAAATATTGCCATAAAGAAACAAAACAATAACAACATTTAATGCTGGTAAGCTGCCACAAGAAAGAAGTCGTCTCAGTATCAGTATGCAAAGCATCATCAACAATTAATAACGCAGTATTGACTTTCCATTTAACCAATTGAAGACGTACAATAGTGGTCCTCCCTGAACCGCTGTGACGCACGTTTTTCACCTATTTTCAATCAGCTGTAACATTTCTATCGGTGATGATAAAGACAAGCCGGTTTTTTTTTTTGCATGTTATAGAGGAATAATTATGCTTTCTAATGATCAAATAACTTTTCAGATCCATTGTCTAGAAAATCTATATTTTCTTGATGTAAAAGAATAGGTTTTGGACGTCTCCAGCAGACAGATCATATACTGTCAGTCATACATTGCCGACGTATCTGCAATGAGTTATAAGGCCTCATGTTTAAATCTAATTTACAATCCAGTCTTCTTTCACACATAAAAACTTTGTATGTGTTGGGGGTGGGGGGGGGGGGGGGGGGGGGGGGGGGGGGGGGGGGGGGGGGGGGGGGGGGGGGGGGCCCCCCCCCCCCCCCCCCCCACAAAAAAAAAAAAAAAAAAAAAAATGGACAGCCATGTGCTTTTATCTGCAAAGAAACAATATAAGTCGAAATGGTATGGTCACGCCACTCGCTCCTCAGGCCTCAATAAAACCATCTGATGCAGGCATGAGCAGGGAGGACGGAAGAGAGGCAAACCAAAGAAAAGATGGGGGGACAGGCATTTGTTAACAGGACACAATGCAGAAAGCAGAGAACAGGGATGAATGGAGGAGATTCCTTGTCATATTTCAGAGATAACCCAACAAATGATAAATCTATAGGAGCAGTAAGAAAGTTTGTTTGTGAGACATGGACCCTCAGCATTGATAGAAAGATAGAGACTTTAGAAATAAGGTGTTTTGAAACATTTTTGGACAAGTCCACAAAGGTCATGTAAACAAAAAAGGCAGCGAGAGACAGAATCAGGCCTGTCATTTCAGTCATAATGGAAATTTTCTCACCACATAGAAAGAAAACACAAACCAAGTCTACTGTCACACCTTCCTTGTGGTCACAGTGACACAGCAGTTATGCTTTGGGCTCAAAACTGAATGGGTGGTGGGTCGAATCCTGTCAGCGACATTGTGATTTGACTCTCCAGCAAGGATATTTACACTAATTATCCCCAATTACGGAACTGGCCTGCGGCTCACGCTCGGTTTTCTGTCAAATACCAAAAGACAAACTTCCCTTCCGAGACGAATAAAATGAAATTTAAATAAATAAAAAAAAAAGTTTTTCATCTTTCCACTTACCAGGCAAGTCAACTGCCACAGCTTTGAAGCCCCAGCTGGCTACATTGCTGAGGATGCCGGTTCGAATCCAATCTTGCGAGGAAAACCTGGCACCATGGAGAAAGAGCACAGTCTGTGTTGGAGCTTTGTCCCTCAAGACGGCCAGTTCCACGTAACTGGAATATTTCTACAAAGGGGAAGAAAGAAGTGTAGACAAGCGCTTGAAGCGTGGAGATTCATCCTATTGGCCACTCTATTGCTCTAGTCCTCTATTGGTTATTCTACTAGCTACAGTGGAAAACTGATAAAGCAGGGATGATGGGACCAGTACAAATTCCCTGTTTTATCTGATCCCTGTTATGTATTATATCAGATTTAAAGGAGTCACTATGTGTGTGTGTGTGTGTTTGTGTACAACTCACTTCTGCTTGGCGAACGCAAAGGCATGCTAGGCCTCGCCAAATGTGTGTATGAGCGTGGGAAGAGAGAGGTCAATTTAAGAGTAAAAGAGGCCTAATCTGTCACTGTCCGCTTCGTGCTACAAAAACGGGATCAGGTCTGGCCATATGAGCCAAAAGGCTTGAAAGACCAACCTTTTCTTTTTTGAGCGTAGGACTAAAACTAAGAACTGGTAACTGGTCACTGCTTGTATTGTTAACAGCTCTGAATTCCTACATTATGTATAGTGCAGTTACAACAGAAAGAAAGGTCATGGGTGTCGTTATACCAGTGAATTTTTGCTCTCATTTAAAAGAAAAAAAAACCGGGGTGAGGAGAAAGTGCCGTTACAAAAAGAGGTGCCTTTAAAACACTAGCCGTTTTAAATGGATTATCCACTCTATCGACTACTTTACTAGCTACATTATTGTCTATTCAATTCAATTCATGTACTTTATTCATCCCAAAACGGAAATTAATGTGCAGACTTGTAGAATTCAATTCAAAAGGAAATAACATTCAGGTGAAATGTAGATAGTAAAGATTAGATAAAAACACATTGTTTTATTGAAAGCGAAGCTATCACAATATGTAATAAGTTCAACATATAAAGGTAAATTAAATAGCTAAAAAAAAAAAAAAAGAGAGAGAAACAAACAAGAATGAAGAAAGTACATTTGTCCATCATTATTGAAAAGGCCTTTGTCCATCATTATTGAAAAGGCCTATGTCCATCATTATTGAAAAGGCCTATGTCCATCATTATTGAAAAGGCCTATGTCCATCATTATTGAAAAGGCCTATTAGATGTCCATCATTATTGAAAAGGCCTGTCCATCATTATTGAAAAGGCCTATGTCCATCATTATTGAAAAGGCCTATGTCCATCATTATTGACAAGGCCTATGTCCATCATTATTGAAAAGGCCTATGTCCTTCATTATTGAAAAGGCCTCTGTCCATAATTATTGAAAAGGCCTATGTCCATCATTATTGAAAAGGCCTATGTCCATCATTATTGAAAAGGCCTCTATGCCTGAGGGTGAAAATGAACAGAAAAGTCATTTTGTTCTACAGTCTATATACTACATATAAATCTGTTATGTATTCTTGTTTTTGATTTCACTATGTGGCTATGTGTCTGTTTAGCAAATGTGTAGTGTCTTTTTTTTTAATTGAATACATTTTATTGTAAGGAATTTAATAATAAGTTCATCAAAAGAATTGGTTACAATTGTGCATTCTCATGCTGACTACTCTATTGACTGATTGAAACATCTAATCCACACCACTGACAGCTCTATTATCTACCCTATCGTCACTCTAAACTCACTTTCTCATTGATGATAAGCTCCACCGCTTGTGAATGGCTGTTTATCGCGGCCTTGATCACGTCGGTGAGCACTGGAAGTTCGCTCAGCTGGCTGATGTTCCATGGCACATGATACGCATCTCTATTGGTTGGCCTTGACCTAGAGGGAACATGAGGAAAACTATTGGACACCCCATTTCCAAGATATCATCACTTCGTACAGTCATATATATTAGATTTTCAGGGACCATCCATTTTTCAAACAAATAT
Organism: Plocamopherus imperialis; assembly: GCA_039654505.1. NCBI lineage: Eukaryota > Metazoa > Mollusca > Gastropoda > Nudibranchia > Polyceridae > Plocamopherus > Plocamopherus imperialis. Next base: position 170 of record JBCHJU010023216.1, on the reverse strand, counting down.
ATATTATATCTTTGTAATGACTAAGATCAGAGACAAACTTTAGTTTGAGATACAATGCAATACATGTATAGAATCGGTAGTTTATTTTCAGCATCATCTTGTGGCAAAGTTAGATCTTCTGAGGATAATTCGCTGACTTTGTACTACTATACCATTCTGAAAATTTGTCG
>JBCHJU010023105.1:0-11948 GCA_039654505.1 Plocamopherus imperialis | reverse complement strand
TTCTTTCCTTTTTGGCCCATCAGATGCCGGGGCCCCCCTAGGCCCGGGGCCCCCATAGTCCCCCCCCCCCCGCGCCGCGGGGGCTGCGGGGGTGGTAGCTACGGCCCTGGCGCAGAACAGTAGAAGGAGGGATGAACACCTGGAAGGAGACATGGAATACTATCCAAAAGAAGGCCCAAGACAGACAGTTGTGGAAAGGCTTCATTGCTGCCCTACATGCCACCAGGCGTAAAGGGCAGTAAGTAAGTAAGAAGTATAATAAAATATAGTGAAGTGCAAAGAAATGGGGTTTTAATGAGTTGGTGAGTAAATTAGATGTCAATGCTATTTCTTCCAGTTGCAAGTATGAACTGGCATCACTATAACTTTGCTTCCGGCGTTATGATTTGTCGCTTTTTAAATCGTGCAAAGCTTTCATTCGTTGCTTAATGTGCAATACTCCCAGGTGAAGATTCGTCATCGGTACTTGACACGGAATCAAATTGCGCACAATTTTGGAGTTTTTTTCCTCAAATGATGAAGATAAGTGAGATGAATATGAAGATGAAGAAGATGATGGTAGTGGCGGTGGTGGTGGTGGTGGCGGCGATGTTGATAATGTTGAAGATTTAAACCGGTCACTGATATTTCTTTCAATATACTCAATTCGGCACGAACTCGATTTTACGGTACTTATGATCATTAATTAGGTCGTTATGGACTTTACATGAAGCCGCCTTCGACGAAAACAATTAGAAATGAATTTAAATAAATTACGGCTCTCATAATACAGCGCATACCTTTATGCACTTTGCAAGGGTACCCGAACAGACCCTTTCCAACCAGTAAAATCGTTTGGTTGTTATTAATTACCCTACGTTATTACACCAAAAACACTTATCATATCATATCATATGAGATTAAGGGCTATCAAAGTAGGCCTAGAGGCCTTTAAATGCACTGCTTAGATTTATAAGACAATCTGTAATTAATGTCAAAAAGTAACAATCGGTGAATTATGATTCAAAATGAGATATCAAGATAAAACAACTATAATTCTGGTAACAGTATTAACACTTGCCGTCTAATAAATTGTTTGACTACAATAAGTTGGAATAGAAAAATAGAGAGTGGCCAGCTGTACGACTTTAAGGCACTAGGCTTAAACAGTATGGTGACAGGTCATTTCATAAACTTTGGACCTCTCTTTCTTCAGCAGTGAGATCGGCGAGTAGTGTGTCCATAAAAAAAAAAAAAAAGTTTGAAAACTTTTCTAAGATATGTGTAAGATGATTATAATATTTAATTTTTGGTTTTAAATCATTAAAGATAATTCAGTCGAGTAAATTAAAACACATTAATGACTTCATTTTGTTACAATTAGTTTCCCTGCGAATGATATAATTGCATCAAAGCCTTTTGTGAAAAACAAAACAAAACAAGAACAACAAAAAGCAAAACATTTTCGCTTTTGTCGTGTTGTCTCTCTTGTGAACTCTTTAAATACACGTAGCACAATAGTTATATGAAACTTGAATTCTGAACTATTTAGCTGTAAGGTTTTCCTCTTTTAGTAGTAAGCCTATAGCATTAACGTCGTCACTGTCATAATGTTTTTAAAATTAATACATTAATTGGTTGCCTATCAATTTCATAGCGGCTCCCTAGATTGTATAAATCACTGGTCCAATCAACACTCCTCTACTGTTGTGAAATGTGGACAATATTAACACAGATGTCAGCACAGATGGTCAGTAGGAACCAAGCCTTTGGGAACAAAAGCCTTAGACGTCCCTTTGGAATTTCATGGGAAAAAAAAACGGAAAACAAACAAATATGTACATGAACAAGTTGCCAGCTTGACAGACAGCAAAGAAAATCTCCTCTCATAGATATACAAAAAAGAAAGCTTGCATGGTATGGCCACATCAACCGTCACAAATGCCGTCCAAAGACCGTATTGCAGGGAACACTGGACGGGGGCCGAAAGAGAGGGCGTCATAGAAAGTCCGGGCTCGACGGGGTAAAGAATGGACTCGGATGGAGAGCCCTGAACTGATTCGTGTGTCTGAAGACCGTCCAAGATGGCAGAGAATATCAAGCAATGCTTCCGTTATGTCTCCTCTACGACCATTACGTCAGGAGAATGAGGTATGAGGTATAAGGCAGTGGCTCTGCGGTAGAACGTTGGGCTACGGACAGAGAGGTCAGTGTTTCATACCACCGTGTGGAAAATGCGTTTTTTTTTTCCATAAACAAGAAATTTTACCCCTGTTGCTCCACTCGACCTTGGCTTCCAAAAATACAAGGCAGTGTCACCGAAAGAATCAGCCTCTATCTTTATAAATGTCATGGAAAGTAAAATTGTATGGTTTGAGATTATTTTTCATTGCAACAATCTTACAAATTGGGAGGCTGATTCTTTCGGTGGGGTTGCCTTGTATTTTTGGAAGCCTAGCACTCGATCCATGTGAAAATGGGTGCAGCTTCGGCTTGGAAAATATTCTGCAATAGACTAGCATGCCATTCAGAAAAAGATAGATCTAATCTGTCACTGCCCGCTTCACGGGATAAGCTCCGGCCCTATGAGCCGAAAGGCTAGAATGGTCTAGATTTTTTTTCGTAAGCCAGTGCATTGTTACATGACTTTCTGAATGAATGGAGGAGATCCAATTCAACTCCATACAATACATTGTGTACTCGGACACAATAGTATGACCCTTCGCCATCAGTATCTTCAGACTTGGAAGCTTGTCCGTTGTTACTAGATGGGTGTGTACTCGGTTAACGAAATGATACATAGAAAATTGTCATGTTGTTTGACCGTTTCACAAGACCACTTTGACAATATTAATTCTTTCTGTCCCAGGCAGAAGTCGATATGTCTTCTGTGTGACCGTATGAGTAGTCGCCCACCAAGCCAAGGGCCAGGGGTTCGATCCCGGCTTGTATAGGCTTGATTTAATATCCGAATTTTTCAGGAGTTTTCCGCCACCTCGTCCTGTGGTAGACAGGATGAATGTGTACCTAGTCCCATCGGACGCCGACGATAAACTAGGTCCCATTTGCCTTTGCGCATTTAAAAGAATCCTCGGTGATTAAAATCGAAAAGAGCAAGCCATATCGGTCGTCAACTTGGCAAAATTTGACTCTACCAAAATAGATACGTCGGTACCATGCATCCATACAATCTCTTCTATCTCAGACTTATTGACTTGTTCATAACTCTGAATTCAAGTAGAAGAGGAAACGATCAAAGCGGAAGGGAGTGTGGCTGGGCACCCGAACTCCCTTATAAAAACTATCCCAGGAGTAGCAACGAATTTGCTACAAAATCGTCAACTCTGACACAAATAAGGCCTCGCTCTATGACTACCATTTGCCCAAATTGATTTCTTGGGATGAATACGAACGTGCCGACATATGAGTTTCACATTCTGACACGGCCCAAGAATTAATTTTACATGTAAGGGGTCAGCCCAAACCACTGTTAACAAGAAAGACATAATAGGTATAAGATTAGAAAGAAGGGCAAAACTGAAGGAGAAGAAAGCCGAACATATTATCTATTCAAGTGTAGATCGAATGGCGACCCTTGCATATAATTTCTATCTAGAGTAAGCAGGCAAACAGTGGAGGTTTTTCCAAGACGATTTTATTTTATGATAGTTTGAGTCATATATTATATTATATTACATTATATTATATTATATATAATATATATTGAGAGAGATATAGTTAGAGAAAGAGTTGAGGGAGAGTGAGAGAGAGGGGGAGAGAGAGGGGGTTCCGCCTCCTCGTCCTGTGGTAGGCAGGATGAATGAGTGCCTAGTCCCACTGGAGACGGGCGATAAACTAGGAGGTCCCATGTGCCTTAGCGCTCGTTAAAGAACCCTCTGTTATTTAAATCGAAAAGAGCAGACGATATCGGCCGGCACCCTCGCAATATCATACCAAAACAGTCATTTCGGTATCAAGCACCCCAACAACCTCTTGTACCTCAGACTTATTGATTAGCTCATTAAGAAGGAGGGGAAGGCATTGTGGCTGGGCACCCATACTCCCCTTATAATACTAGCCCAGGCGTAGGAATGACAAGCTACAAGATCGTCAACTCTGAAGCTACTATACAAATTCAGTGATCGGGGAGACATAATATATTCTATTGATGGCCAAACATGAAGCAGTCTTCCGCACCACTCCTACATCCAAACCATTCCTCGAATTGCTCATTTCCAACGTAAACGAAAACTCTGTATTATATATATATTTTTCTTTTAATCCAAACAGGCGAATTTTCTTGACGAAATACTTAGTTCAAAGACATTTAATAATAATTGCACCTCATTTGCCTAATGTATTGATGCATGCTGTAAAGTATCAATATATTTGCTTTATTTTTAAATTAGCAGGAAATGTTCGTTCTGTTTTTTCGGGGTTTTTCACAAGATGCAAAGGCGTCCACTAATTCCTGGAAAGCTTGTATAAAGAAGTTCGGACATACACTTTACTTTTTGTAGTCGTCAGTGTCAAGAACATGTAAGGATTTAGTATTGAGCTGTGGCAGCACAAATATACCCTCAAAAGCACGCACACGGCCGTAGCACAGAATTAGTATAACACAAAAAGAAACGAAAATTCATAAACAAGCTGAAATACACACCAAAAACAAGCTCAACAAAAAGAAGAATACAAAATGAAAAGAAAAGAAATCAAACGTGAAATTGATTGCAGAGATGACAATGATAAGATTTCCTGTTGAGACACGATAAGTAGTGATAACTTTAACACGATAAGTATTGATAACTTTAACACGATGAGTAGTGATAACTTTAATGCAAAATATAATATGGCACAACGAGAAAAACGTTTTAAAAGAAACCTCTCTGTCTGAAAAGGAAAAATGCATTTGTGAAATCAGGGTAAATTCAGGTTAAAAGCAATATTTCAGTATGATTATAAAATACTCATATCTTTGCTTCAGATTTTTCCTATTCATTAATTTGAAGAGTCTGTGAGGTGCTAGAACATTTACATTTTAGATTAAGTAAGAATAGTCGTCACTATGCAACAAGATATCCCGCCCCTTGGAATTCTTGTACAGACGCAATGACATACATGTAATTTATTACAAAAACTTCCAAGCAGACGCACACAAGAATGAGCTCACGAATATGAGGAAGTAAGACCGAACAACAACAACAACAACAACAACAACAGCAACAACAACAAAAAGCATAAAAACTCTAATTTTGAACAGCTGACAAAACAACTATAGAAACCTTTCACATAATACGTAGATTGACCAATATAGAATTTATTAATTATAATTGACCCTTCCAAATTGAACCTCACCGACATAACGCTGCATACAGGATGCATTTAGTTGTTATTGTTGTTGTTGGTGGTGGTTGGGGGGGGGGGTGTTGTTTTACATAGCAGACGACCGTTCTCATTGCTAAACTAAATGCTTTAGACAGATGGGCTCATACACTGAAAATTGGAAGATGGATAAATTTCGCATATTGTGACTTTTTGATGAAATATCTAAAAAACAAACAAACCCAAAACAATAAAAAAGTACCAAAAAACAAAACAAAACAAGAAACAAAAACAAAATTCCTCCCTTGTAAGACAGAGAACTCAATAAGTAAGGCTCTGTATAATAACATCAAACAATCGCTTTCATCAAAGATGGACCTGGAACGTGGGCGTGAAATTTCATCATCTTTGAAACAGAAATTAAGGGGGGCAACTAACAAATGAGGTGTAGCATCATTCTTTCGTTTCTTTGAAATTCGGTTTTTTGTTGTTGTTGTTTTTTTTTTGGTTTTTTTTGTTGTTTTTTTTGTTGTTTTTTTGTTTGTTTGTTTTGTGTTGTTGTTTTTTTGTTGTTTTTTGCTGTTGTTGGTTGTTGTCGTTGTTGCTGTTTTGGGAATTCTTAGTTTTTGCTTTCTTGGCTTTTTGGGTTTTGTTTTGTTTTGTTTTTGTTTCTTTTTGATGTTTGGTTTGTTTTTTTGTTGTTGTTGTTTTTGGAGTGGGTTGTTGTTGTTGCTTTTGTCGTCGTTGTCGTTGCTGTTGTTGTTTTAAGCATTGTTGTTGTTGTTGTTGCTGCTGCTGTTGTTGTTGTTGTTGTTGTTATTGTTGCTGTTGCTGTTGTTGCTATTGTTGTTACTTTTTTATTTTTGCTTGTTTTTTCTTCTTTTTCTGTTTTGGATTTTTTTTCCTGTTCTGTTATGGGGAGGGGGAGGAGATGGACGGAGTGAAAAGGGTCAAGGAGAGAGAGGGGCGGGATATTCTTCAGCATCAGCGTAACACAAACTAGCATCTCTGACCCTGTTAAAGGGCAGTAAAGCTCTCGACTCTCACGATAATTTTTCGTGGTCCATGAAAAAAGAGGGCTTCCATTGCATAAGACAACTTTAGTGATAATATTTGTAATAAAAACCATCGTATTTACTTATTTTTTAAATTCCAAACAACTGTTTCTATACAATTGCCCCATGCTTAAATCGTCTTCCATTCTTTTGACTTTAAAGATTTGCCTCTTTCTTCCCAAAACAAACTCTGCGAAACTTGCTATTGTATTTGTAATATACAAAAAAGTTAGCACATGAATTAACGATATCTAGCATCGTTAGTGAAATATAAAGTACGGTATATAAGTAATGAAACTGTGCGTAGAGATCTAATCTCGGTTCTATCATCGTTGCAAACGATCCCATAAGACGTGGAATATTACAACAAAGGTATATCGTAGACACCATAGCCACCTGGACAATAGCCTGTTTCTCCTTTGTATTGTTCAAATTTACCCCTGGATCCTTTTTTGTCACTAGCTCTTGCTGCCCATGTTCTGATTTCTCTTGAGCGTCCTTTGAAGCCACGGAAGTGGAAGTCTTCTGCCGGAAGCGAACAGATTTCGTTAGCGCCCTTGTCAAAACGATGACGCTCACGAAAATTGTAAGCTGATTTATTGTATTGAGGACAATGCCGAAAGTGGTGTAAGAAATACTTGCTATCAATTCTCTCGCTGGCTCGAAGGTCATTATATACATAGAGGCGTTTATTGACGGGTTGTAAACTTTCATGATTCTGTGTTGGAGTAACAAGGTGACCATCAGTGTAATGACAAAGATCCATATCCCAGCCAGGACTATGATAACTCTCTTGCGAGTGAAGAGGCCTTTGAACTGCAAAGGCAGGGCGACGCATAGGCATCTCTGAAGAGCCAGAAAGGTGGTCGTACAATTGATAACCTCTGTAAAAATCCTCACCAAACCGCCAACAAAAAATGCTATGTAACGAGGTGAAATGAATATCTCAAATTGGATTTCGTATTGCAGCGTTTCCAGTAGCGATACCATTGCATTGACGAACGCTGTACAGAGATGGAAGAAATCGGAGACCGCCAGGCCAAAGAAAACGATGGTCAAGCTGTCTTCCAGTCCCATTCTGTAAAAGGCCCGGATGTTTAAAGTGTTTGTATAGATTCCAATCCAACATAATACAGCCCTTATGACGACGCTGACACGAAGAAAAACGTGGTATTCTTCAACTGTAACCAAGTCCATCGGTGTATGGTAGAGGATCGTGGTAGCATTTGGGAAACCCCCTCCACGCAAAGACACGATGGTCTAAGGACAGAGAGAAAAATAGCTTTGAACGAATTAATAATATTGCATGATCGTATATAAATGAAGAGAAAATAACAATGGTTTTCTTCTAAGGAATGAAGATCTTTATGTAAACATCCTCATTTATTTCTATGTTCATTCTGTAATAATATTTGCGAGCATGTGTATGAGTTTCGAGTAGCACAAGAATAGACAGGCTCACAGATGAAAAATTTGCGTGTTTTAGTCATATTTTGAAAATAGTTTTCAAAAAATATGAATGACGTCTCTTCCAAATTTCGAATGACTTGCTTGTAGGTAATCCAGTATTCCCTTTGGTAACTTTCATTTGATGTTTATATCCAAAATGAAGGAAGCCAAAGAGAACCAGATTACTGACCATTGCTGCATCGTAGACAAGGAAAGGTGACGCCGATGATTGGAACAATCGTTTTTTCAAATTCATTACCGATTTACCTGCAGAAATTATCATACCTGAACAACTCAGGAAGTTCTCTGTACATGCCTTCTACATGATGAGGAAAACTCAATAATGCAAGATATAGAAATCGTAGATCAGAACCCGTTCAAAAAAACAATATCTCCCAAATTAAATGATACAATAATGTCATGCAGAGATTTTACCAACTTCTTTGACTTTATATCATTATAGCTACACGACTTTTACTTTCAGCATTCCCCATAAAGGAATCCATTCAAAAGATGCTTTATTTATTTTGCGGTTATCGTTCCCATCAAGATATGTTCCATGATCCAAAGTACCAAAGCGGTACAAAAAGAGTATTAACCTATACTTTTTCACTTCACTTTAGCTGGTAAATTCTTTTTTTTTTTTTTAGTCTTTAACTGAAAACGCATGACACATCCATATGAACGCTTTATTTCGACCGATGTCAAATCCATTATATATGAATGCTTTATTTGGTCTGATGGAATTTCAATAAACTTACAATGTAATGTAAACGATTAGATCTGCAAACTGAAAAATAAAGTTCCAATAGTCATAATAAAATGTGGCATACATGTACTAGTAGGCTATAGGGAGAAACATAATATTTTTAGGCTTACTTTTAGCCCGATGGATAGATATGTAGATTAAAATTTAGTTAGATTAATAGCAATAAAATAACAAATTAAGATGCAGGTGAAATATTAAAAAGTTATCTGTTCCAGGAACTAACTGGCCGCCAATATCCACTAAACTCGATAAATTCAATTTGTCTTTCCTATTTTTGTCACCCACTGTAATAAAAATGTCAAAACATAATGAAAATACTAGATACAGTTTTATGCTTATTCTGAAACGTTCAAGGGAATCTTCTCGTGGAGGGTATTGAAAGTTAATGGCGACGATGTTATTTCTTCCATCAGGTTCCCTGTTTATTTGATTGAAACATCCGGTTGAGTGATAAATTATTAACAAGCTAGAACTTCGAAAATAATGCTATAGACATGCCAAAAGGCAAGAAAAAAAAATTATAATTAGGAATATAAGACCAAAATAAAACGCCCCCCGCCCCTCCCTTTTAATGCGAGCCGAAAAGACCACCTACTGAAGGCGGGTTGCGTGTGCACAAAAAAGAAGCACCGGACTTCGCATAGAAATCACTTCAGTCGCCGCGGTCGCTCTCATTTTTCCTGCGTGCTGAATACAAAATGACAACTATTGTCAAGATGGCCTTTCGTTTCCATTGACTAGAAGAAACAAAATTGCTGGATTTTATCATCAAACAGAATTGTTTCAAAATACAATAGCCCTGGGTAGATCAGGGACTGTGAAGTGGGGGGTAATGCAGATATCTTCCACCCAGAGGTCAAACATGGACTTGGCTGATCGTAGTTCTGGTTTCTGTAGGTTCGGGTGGGGTTTCACTGAAAGGTGTCTTCCACCTGTAGTAAGAGGCAACCCATGGCAGGCTGTATTTCACTGAGCTCTGTAGCTGGTTGTTTACCCTTGTTACTGTGTCACGTCCTGCATGCACCTAGTGCCTTCACGACCTCCCTATAACTCAGCTTTCTGGCAGGTGTTCAAGGCCACAGTTCACATTGTCCTCTCTGCATCTGGGTAGTAGGGAGCGGCCCGATCCTATCGGCTGCCTTTTTCTTGACAGGCTACTAGCCTTATCTACACAATGGATTCCTGATAAGGAACTTGAGCTGGGACAAAAAGAGAGCATTAGGTGGAGAGAAAGTAGAAAAGACAGGAAAGATGCATTTGACCCATGATTTGTGCTTGAGTTGATGGGGCCTAGAGCAGTGGCGTCTGGGGAGGCTCAATCGTCTCCAGAGGAGTCTGGTCTCCTTTCTATTTTCCCCTAGTTGGGTGTTGGGTTATTGAGGGGCACAGCGTATACCACACACCGGTGGGTTCTGCCCTCTGCAATTTTATTGGGGCCCTACCTCATCCCATACAGAGGGTTATTCCGCTAACTCAGTGGAAACCACTGGAAGGTGGAGCGATGGACACATTGATACAGGAGTGGCTATTTGCAAGGGGTTTATTGTCAAGAGCGGTACAACAACCTCAGCAGCAGTCACTGTGCCTGATTATGAGTGGCTATAAGTGACAACTAAGGCCCTTGAGCATCAACAATCTTTCAACAGGTGCGACGTTAGGCTCAAACCCTTCTGGACCCCAACAGGGGTTTTATCATGCTGCCAAATTTGGAGAATGTTTTGTTGCTTCTGCGAGCCGTAAAGCGTGCAAGATTGTTTGGCGCTATCTCTATTATAACACGAATCCTGGAGAACCAAACTATAGACCTGTTAAAACCTTTTAACTCACTATTTTTCGGCATTTATAATATAGATTTTGGCAGTTTTTACAGCCGGATGCCCTGACGTCAGCATTCTCCATTCATCCTTGTTTTCTACCTGCTCTGAGATTGCGTGGATCGCATTCCCTAAGGTTTAACATCATGCTTTTAAACTGGATGGCTCACAGTTCCCGCTAAACCTCTCTAAGATGGATACGGAAAGTTCCTTATCAATCTTATTATCCACTATTTTCTTAATGACAATGTCAATCTTTGTTTTCGAGATCAGTGTAATATTTTACGCGGTTAGGAAAAATGACACCATTGTGCTTGCTTTCTTCTTCATATCATTATTACGTTTAGAACTTTGACAATGTTCGCAGAATTGTGTTGGCCATCCCATGTTTGTCCCTCTCACCATATTCGGATTCTCCATGTTTTCGATGATGGTATATGTTTAATCTTTCAAAGTGCAAAGCAAGAACTGTTTGTCACGTATCTTAGATTTTCTTCTCAGGTATCTACCAATGATAAAGGAGATTTAAATAAGAGGAGAGGAATGCAGTCTGAAAGGTCATGTACCTGCTTTTCTTTGTCAACTCCAGAACGGTCGTTATTTTGCTAAAACGATTTAAAAATCCTCGGGCAACACTGTACATAATGCACGAAAGCAATCTGAAATGTGGTTCACAAACTGTTTTCCATTAACGACAAGTGGGCTTATTTTCAAGCTCGATTACCTATTTCAAAAAGGTATATTTTTCAGATACCGATCGCCAATCGATGAAGATGGAACATCTAGTACTTCCATATAAATTAAAGTTGGGGTTTAAAATTGGGAAATGGGTTGTTCGATGCCTAAGGGGGTATTATGATTGTATGTCAGTGAGTTCAAGTGGGTTTTCGTTTCGTTTTGTTTGGGAAATCATAGTTTTCAAATTGCAACACTATTAGTGTGATAGCCCTGAAAGATAATTTCCTAATTTATGCATCTCTAGGTCATAGCAATCTTGTAGTATTTTTGAATCGATCGTCAATTAGATAAAGCTAAGGTCGAAGCCAATTTTGAATTAATGCTTGCAGGATGACTGAATCTGAAATATGAATTCTATATTAAAATTCTCATTTTTTGACCATGCCTCGCATTTAAGTGAAATTATTTCTGTGTTCTCTATAAAAGTACAGAATCAGATTCTTTTCTTAAGATTCAAGGATGAATAAAGCATTTTGGAAACCAATAATTTCAAGAATATCCGATTTAACTTGCTCTCGGCCGATCACGGCCGATTATTTTATGTAAACTCATTGAAAAGATAAGATATTTAACCACAGATTCAGTTAATATGTTGACAGAATTCAATGTTAAAATATTTCAGCGCTAAATGTTCTTCATGTTCATGTCGTTCTCTTTGTCTTTTGGTGTCTGTGACTGTCCATCTTTTGGTCCGTCTTCGTCTTCTTGTCTGTTAATCTGTCTGCCTGCTTGCTCTCTCTCTCTTTCTCTCTCTCTCTCTGTCTCTCTCTGTCTCTCTCTTTCTCTCTCTCTCTCTCTCTCTCTCTCTCTCTCTCTCTCTCT
>JBCHJU010022995.1:0-11948 GCA_039654505.1 Plocamopherus imperialis | reverse complement strand
AAGCGCATCCACAAGGCCACATGGAGATCCCCGGACCACGTCACGGAAAACCAGATTGATCACATCTGCATCAGTCGGAAGTTCAGAAGATCATGGCATGATGTGCGGGTGATGAGAGGTGCGGACGTCTTTTCCGACCACCATCTGCGGGTGACAATGAGGCTCCGACTTAAAAAGTACAGCAACATCAATAACACACGGACCAAATATAACGTCAGACTGCTTGGAAGCAAGGACACACAGCCAGAGTACACGGACGTAGATACATAACAGTGAGCTCTTGATCCTTGGGCAAAGGAAACGAGTCTTCACTAAAAACACGAGAATCACGATAATCGACAATATCAAGACAAGGCAAATGAGTTAAGGATAACGGAGAAAATAAGAAGATACCATAGAAATAAACATGAGCCAACCACCAAATAAATAAAAAAAAGTAAAATTTTATAGAACTACCCGAAGCCCCAGTCTGGCCGGTGGTATGAAATTAATAGTGTTTCATGGTGGAGTACCCAACACAGGCCAGGCCCATGCCCATGCCAGGCCCGGGTCGCAGTGTGGCCGCGGCCTTAGAACGGGCGGCAGAACAAGCATTTTATTTTTATTTAACAAGTTGATTTTCTGGGCAACGGTTCGGCGCGTTCCATGACGAGTGTTCCTGACTGTCGCCGACCACTTTCCTGTGACTGTTGACTGTGACGTCACAGGCTCAGCGGGCTTATCTTTTCACCTGCAATATGTTTATAACCATTGATCTGACAAAAAAATAAAATTAATCACATTTTTGAAAATTTAGGCAAGATCCGAGCCAAATGTATTTTAAAATGATAATAACAGAGAAAAAATGTCCACTTATAATAAAATAGTCATTGGTATTTCAAAGTCCATTGTACATACAGCTTATGGAATGAATTTTCAAAGTAAAGATTAAAAAAAACCAACAACAAAGATACTGAATATTTTAAACTGAAACGTAATTGCATGAATGTCGTTTATAGTATGAGGTGGGTCGACGAGAATGCTTTGTTCAATAAGTCTTTCATCTATTTTGTACACTAGGCCTAAATCTAAGTCTATGATAATATTGCACAAAAGCAATTTTAAACAACTTGGTTTCCCTTTTCGTCATCCTCAGGTCGTCTTAAACAATAGGTCAGCTCTGCCTGGGTACGTTAATGTGACGGCTACTCTTTTCCAGTACTGTTCGTCTGCTATCAATCCTTTCATCTACGCCATTTTCAGGAAAGACTTCCGGCAAGTTTATAGGAGGCTGTTGGACAAGGTGTTTGGTAAAAATGTTCCTCGCTCATCTTCGATTAGTGAACTATCTTCGTGTCGGATTTAAGCTTAAAATCCAGCACAAACTGGTTTCATTTTGTTTTGTTTTTCCTTTCTCACAACTAAAAAATGTTGTGAGAGTAAACAGACATCGGCCTGTATCACCCGAGGAATGGAACCCAATTTTAAGAAGGCTGAAAATGGGGACCCTAACATTTCCGGACAAGGGTCAGGCCCAACATTTCTTGATAGAGCCTAGTTCCTATAAGTATATATCTACATCATGACTCATGTCTTGATACTAGGGTCACACTCCTCACCATTTGGTCATACCAAATTCTGGATAATCTGAATAATGCACAAGACTTGATTCTATGACCCGATAAAAAAAAATGATGACTACTGAAAACTGATTTAATGTTGAAAAAGAAGTCTAGGGTTGAACGGTACAAGAGGATTTGTCCAGACATTGTGATTATATTAAGGCCAGAAATGAACGTTCTAATAATCATCTCCATTTTTTGTAAGCTTAAAAAATAAGGAGGTACATGTGCATCCATATCATACATAACATTCTATTTCCACTTTTCCAAGTTTTGTTTCCACAAAATTATTTATTGGCATTATGAACATGTCATTTCATTTGATTATCATACCCATTTATTGTGAAAAAGCCCAGAAAAAGATTTTAAAATAAAAAACGTTTTTGTCTTTCTTTGTCCAAAAGATATGTTTTCAAGACATAAAATGAACAGGTGGCTTGTCAATATATCAGACTTTCGTCTAGATAGGAGACCTGGCAGGTTTTCAATTGTCTTCTTTTGGACTGGGTGAGAAATCAATGTAAGGTTCTTTTAAATAAGAGGCAAAAATTCTGTAATCCTCCTCTTATTAAATACACCACTCAATTCCCTGAAAGCATCATACTCATCATCATCACCATCATCATCAACATCATCGTTATCATAAAATAACAACAACAATACAACCTTGATTGCCTAATTAATAGAAATTCATTATAATTATCAGAAATCATCAGAAGAGTAGATCGCTCAGGGAAGAACATTGAATGAGCAACAAAAATACAACTTGTTGTCAAACATTTCACAAATTATCATACACAAAAAGACAAAGTGTACACTGAAGTATGTGAAAATAATTATAATAAAAAGTTTGCTGACAAATTGTAGTTTTATAAAAGTCTGGCGAATTCAAGAGGTTAACGCCACAAGTGCCTATAATTATCTAGTCAATAATAGAGGTGTGCGATTCCACCTTTTCTGGAATCGATTCTGAACATAAGAATTGATCCAATAATAGATTCTGGGGCAAATGGAATCGATTCCTCATGCATTTTATACAAAAAAAATCTCAAGCAAACAAAAACGGCCTAATGATAATAAAAATATTGTATGGATGTGCCCTTGGAGTACTACACAATTACAGAGCAAAGATAAACATGAGGTTCACACTAAGCGCTAAATAAACTTGAACATAAATACACGAAACACAAACAAGGCATAGTTCCATTAATTAATATACATTGGACCTCGCATTCAACAAGCTCGGACTCAACGAGACCTCGCATCCAACGAGGTACATGTACTTTTTTCCCTTATAAACTGTTAGTAAAATACATCGTATCCAACGAGCACCAAAATAGTCAACCTCGGATCCAACGAGCACCAAAATAGTCAACCTCGGATCCAATGAGCACAGCCGTGTCTGGTTTCAATCAATGGAGTCACTTTTCTCCCATCCGTCCCTTGCTTTATTCGGGTTTGCATCACTGCCTGGCGGTGAACACATTGTGGTCAATCGTTCATCGCCCGCAGACGCTTAGGCCTAGCACGTGGACTTCGGTACTACATGTATTACTATACGAAGTCCACGGCCTAGCACTAAAACAATAGGCCCAGTGTTAGTGTTACTGTTCATTAGTTCGTTATCCCGGTGGGTGGGTACTATGCCTATACCGAGAGGCAGACGCCGGCACAACCCCTTCCCCACCCCCTCCATACACATTAAGTTAAATTTCAGCGAGTCAGTCCGGTGGGCCTTTCATCCACAAGAACTAGATCTATCGGTGCCGGCACACACTAGTTAGCGGAGTGTGTAGATTCTAGTTCTAATGCTTTTCCATTTCGTCCATCATTGCATGAAGTCGATAGTAGTCTTGCTTCTTTCCGCATCTCGTCTTTTCATTTTCATCATGTCGTCTCCTCATTCAAGTCAATCACGCAAACGAAAATGTCTATCATTTGAAACTAAGCTTAAAATACTTGAGGAAGTTGAGAGAGTAAAGCGCAAATAGGTCGCGAACGTGAAATTGCGTCCAGTACATTATCGACGTTTCTAAAAGACCGGGCAAAAAATAGAAGCTATTGAACAAGGGTCCACATATTTCAAATATATATATGTCCCATCTCGGATTCAACGAGACCTCGGATCCAACGAGAACAACGAGCCAGTCCCATCGATCTCGTTGAATCCGAGGTTCACTGTACTAGTTTTGGCTAGCTCCAGACTTGCCAACCAATTCAATATTATAGTAAAGACATGAAGGGGGTGAAGACTGGTAATGTAGTGCAGTCCTGAAGTTCAAGCAAGGATATCACCTCCATAGTAGACTAGATAAGGCTGCTCGATTGCACACGATGGAACTGCTATAGACCTAGCAAAAACTTCTTTTTCTTTGAAATCCTTATTTCCTATCTAGACTAGACCTTTTCCCTACTTTTATCAGGAGATTTCAATATTGGTCCGGAGATCAGGAGGCGAGGTTTCAAACCCGATACTCTGTGACAGGATGTGGCCTATGACTAAAATAATACCTGTTACACTTCTTTCAGTATCAGTAGACGGCAGGCATTTTGTAGCTGAATTTAAACTGGATCTCTAGGTGCGCGAAGGCAAATCTCGGACATCATTTTTTACTCTTTTTTTTTTTTATCAAAACGCAAAATTGGTACTGTTCCTAAAAAAAAAAAGGGACAGTTGGCAAGCCATAATAAGCTTTACTGTTATTACTTTATAGGCTATTTATAGGCCTACACGTACGAGGCTATTTAAGTTTTTGCAGCGCTGGGAAACTGAGCAGGGAAACCCCGAAGTGGGCAACGTTGGTCCGTTGGCGGAGGTAGGCCAAATCCAGCAAAGGGGACGCAATAAGTACGCGCCTAATATAATACAAACTTTTGTTAGCCTACATAAGTAGGCCTAAGCATTTATGAAGGAAAAGAAAATATCCCCATATGTCATAATATTGTGTTGCATATGCAGAGCGATACTTTATATTATATTTAAACTTGACTTATTGCCTATCGCTGTCGGGGTTGTTGGACTTCGCAGCTTCGGCCGTTCTCCGAATCTCTCTGCTGAGGACAAACCATTCTTTTCTGTTTTGTGCAATGTTTCTGATATGTTCTAGTTCTGTCAATGATGTTAGTTGCATTTGATGGTTCTTGAGTGCTTTTAGGTCGTTGTTTAATGTTATTGGGGGCGTTGTTGTTGGTCTTCCTTTGGTTCTTTTGATGTTTTGGGTGAAGTAAAATGACATTGCTTCGTTAGCGGGGATTTCTGTGTTGCTCTATCTTATAGAGTAATAAAAACATTTTTAAAATCGCTATTTCTCTCGTTCTCTCTGATTCTGACACAAGAATCGAGAAATCGGACAGAATTCAAAATCGATTGCAAGAATTGATTCTTGAGGAAAATCACTAGTCAATAGATCAAATGTTTTCTGTGGGAATAAATTAGACAAATTTGTTCTCAGAAAAATGTCCTTACCTCCCCTTTGTCCACTTTCATGCCTTGACCTCTGTAGGCGTACATGGCCTTCACTTGGGGAATTTTTCGAGTTTCCATGACATCCTCAAAAGCATCCCTTTCAACGATCTCCTCGACCTCAATTTCTTTGGGAACCTCGATCACCTCTTCTTCTTCTTCCACTTCTTCCTCTTCCTTTTTGCCATTTTCAACTGGCATGAATTTTGCAAGAGAAATCTGCGAATCAAAGAAATAGTAGTCAATGGATTTATATAGGACAGCTATGAGAAACTACTAAAAATTTGAAAGATACCAGTTATTAACAAGGACTAAGCAACATGAGAGCATGATACGTTAAGACCCAATTTATTCTTTTCTGTTTAAAGTAATAAAAGTAATAACAACCAAATATAACACATGATCACATTTACAGTAGAATTACTTTATACTGAAATTTTGGGGACCTTTTAAATCATTTCGGTTTAAAAGCAATTCGGTTGAAAGCCAGTTCCTTTTTTGCGATGTTTTCAAGGGCGGTAACTATGTCAAATGTGTATGCACAGTGCCTCCTGTTAGACATCTTTGATTGGCTAAAGATAAAATAAGAAATGATCAAACATTCTTGCTTGATGGACTACTGATTGATATACAGCAACTCAGAGACGAAGTGGAAATGAAACAGTGTGTCAATGCTGAGCTATACACACCCCTCTCTTCCTGCTATAAAGCCAAACAGTGCAAAGTCCTAACACTGACAACTGACAACAAAGAAAACACAAACACACAAATGAGCACGCACATTAACATTTTTCGCACAAGAAACGATCGAAAGTGACTCATAGACGAAGCAGAAATGAGACGGCATGAGACACCCCTCTCCTCCAGTTGAAAACCAATCAGTGCAAGTGCGAAGGCCTTGAGTAACAGTAACAATAAAGAACACACACACAAACACACACACAGCCTGTCAGTCCACTGCAACATTGTTGTCCCTTTTCCTTGTCTGTGCCGTGTCGTTCAAGTCCAGGCGCAGTGATTAAAGGGTTTATCTACAGCCCCCCCCCGAAGTACTGAAGAAGATAGAATGAAAAAAAAAAGGAAGACCCTTTCAAGTTGCTTCGGTTTAATGGCAGTCGCACTTAGAAGCATTTCGGTTTATCGTACGAAACCGATACAAAGACAAAGAAGAAATTCGCACAATTGATCGATTACTTTGCGGTTTATGGTATATTTCAGTTCAGTTTCTTTTAGTTTAAGGTAATTCTACTCCATTGCAAACAGCTTCAAAGCGCTATACAATACATTTATCCTCTAGCAGGCATGTCCGCCGTGGAGCATACAGTAATTTATAGAAGTGCAGCCGATTTAGCATAACAATATCAGCATAGTGACAGGTAGCCATTTAATACCTGGGAGGACTGAAGCAATTGGAGTAAATTGTCCTGCTTAAATACTAAACAAAACACAAATGGTCGTCAGCAGATCCAGCAGTGCGCCACTGAGTCACCGTGGCCTCCCCCAATAACTACAATTGAAAAAAAAGAAAAGAAACCAACCACAACAGTTCCTTCTTCAAAAAGTTTGTTTCAAACAGAAATATATATGCTGAGGTTGGATTTCTTCACAATTTCAAATAATTTTAAAAAGCTGGGTAAACTAGTTCGATAGCAGCAAACTCAAAGAATACTTGCATTGTGTTCACTAGATGCCTTGGTCATGAGGACAGCTAGCTCCTCCAGCCTTTTGATTTCTACATTGAAAGATTTGATGTCTTGGTCCAAACGGTTGTGACGGGACAAAAGTGCCTGCAAAGTTTGATATATTGAACAATAACTTCCACTCATAAAACAGTTCTAATGATTATTTTCTGGATTCATAAACTGAATATAAATTATCATAGACAGTTATTAAATCACCTTGGAGGATCAATATTATTCATAACATAAACGATCTCATATAATTGAATGAGATATCCCCTCATTCTCTATATTTAAGTGTTGGTAACTTAATAAATAGTTATCATTCAGCATATGGCAAAGCTTTTAATTTTATTAATAATTAATAATATTTATTGATGTTATTGTTAAATTAAATGTATCTATTGGTTGTTGATGTTGGTTTTTTGGGGGGTTTGGGTTTGTTTTGGTTTTTTTTTTCATTTTTTAAAAACAGACAGAGCAATGTGCCTTTTGGACAATAAACGTCCCATAGAATTGGATTGAATTGTTATCAAGGACATAATATTTAAAATTGGAAAAATTTATTACTGTCACAATGCCAACCCACCTGAGCACTAGCCTCATCTTTTCCATAGTCGTCACTACAAACAAGAGGCATTTTCTCCTTCATCCACGACTCGGCTTCATTTGCATCAGCATAATACTAAAGAATATAAGTGAGAAAAATAATTATTCAAATGCATCATGAAGATGCTAGACTAGATATTAAAATATTGTACTATAACCTTAACATTCAGAAATCAATATTCAAATATTCATGTACATGAGTCTAGACGTTTGTGCTTCAATGTATGAAACAGCAATAATTGTACTTCATGGAGGCTAAAAATCAATAAAAAAAAAAAAAAAAAACAATCCACAGACATTCATCCAGAGACTTCCTGGCAAAATCCATAGGCAAAGAAGTTACAATATTCAGGAAAATGAGTTTATGCAACATTTGACATGCCATTTATGATAAAAGAATAGAAAAGAAAAAGCCACTTTACTATCCTGGCACAGTCGCATGAATTAAAGAAATTTTCAAAAGATGAAAGTGGATTTTTCTTGAGATTTATACAAAATGAGGATAAATATGGGCGCCTTTAAATTCAACAGCTTTGCTTCTTCTCAAGCGCAACATGTGGTATCCTCTACATTTCAGAATGACCAGCAAAACATTACATGAGAACATTTTTTGTCAATGATTAGCAAGCTTATGTGCTGTAGTATGGAATCAATTTAAGAAATAATAAAACGACAATAAAAAAGTGCTATAAATATTTCTGTGACTTCAGTGTTGTAATGTTTCAAATGTGATATATGCCCTCTGAAACTTACCATCTTTCAAGGACATTCTTGTAAAAGTAAAAGAGGGGAAAATTTTATCTGTGTTAGTGTTAAGTACTGTATTGTCTACAACGAGAAAACAAAATCATTGCTTACTTTTGATCATCACTTTACTATAACATCTTTAGCAAAAGTGACACCAACCTGTTGAGCTTCAATGGCATCATCCAGCTTGGTCTTTCTGGTGGCTGCACCATCTTGAAGTTGATTCCATTTGCTCATCAAAGACTTGATCCGACTTCCGATTTCATTTCTTGCTGGATGCCCTTGGTTGACCAAGTCTTGTCCAACGCCACATATTTGTTCACATCGACGCCATCTGCCCTGCATTTCTGCTTCCAAAGCCTTAAAATTAAAAAACAAAAGCACTTTTTAGACTTCTTTTAAGTGTAAGCTATTGTCTAACTGTGGTATCCAAGACACAAGTAATATATCTTTGGCAATAGTGAGATTTTAATCCTTTAAGCTGAGCCACTTAAATAAACAATGCAAAACAAATACTAACGGAAAAATCATCTTAAGGAAAAAAATAATGTAAATAAACCCTTTACACATGTTTATCATTTAGATTTGAGAATGCGAACATATTTTCAATAGTTTGAATTGATGTAGTAAAATGTTTGTCTTACCTCATGTTTTTTCACGAGCATGAGGGTCCCATTAAGATCTTTGCCAACATTTGTAGATTTAACAACATCAATTTTTTCCATGACCCATCTTTCCTCTTCTTCTGAGTCTGCCAAAAATTGGTAGTAACGCTTAGCAGTTTCTAGATCTGCTTTCCGAGCATCACTTAGGCCTTGAACTCTGCAAATAAAATACCATGTCTTTTTAACAACCATAATTACTGCTACTAATAATGGATAACTAACCCTTTTATAGTGTTCTAAAATGTCCGAAAGAAGTGCTCAGTACAATACAGGCAAAATTGAGGTGATTCTATAAAAGTATAAAACAGAACTAAAAATGTATGAGTATGAGAGAATGTAAGATATAAGTGAAAAAACAGCGAAAGATAAAACATTTCATACCTATGTAAGTTAAGTGGGCTATAAAAGCTAGTAACAATTATGAGGGGCGTTCAATAAGTCTTTACTCTGACCATGAAGGAACAGCCTTAGAGCCATGTAATTTGGAGGGTGCGATTTGTATCTTTAAAGAACACCGCATGTGAAGTTTTGGAAAGATCCTATGAGTGGTGCACACTTAAGGGCACTTTTAGTGAACGTGGTTATTGAATGCAGCAGGAATATATTCTTCTCAAGAAATAATGTCAAATATGGATTCTGTAAGGAAAATGTTCAATGAAAGTTTATCAAGAAATGTCTCCATTTTATTGTGACGAACGTCCATCTTATCAAACTTTTAATACTGGGCTAGGAAGTTACAATCTGTCATCCTGTCTGATTGTTTTATTGTCCTCAATAACGGCCAACAAGTGGGGGGAAGTTATGCTGTCCTGTTTTGGGGGGGATTGTTTGTGCATAATCAGTACAGACTTTATTACGTAACTTGGTCAGTCATTCACAGGAGACCATTTATCAACTTTGTTGATAAAACAGCAATCTACCTTGGTCAATAGAAGACTAGGAAAACATCGAAAAGGAGTTCTCCTGTTTCATGACAATGCGCCTGCTCACGGGGTGATGAGGGCAACTCAAACAGCACTACAATGTGGCTACAATCTCTACTAGATTCACCGAAGACTCCAGACTTGGTATCCTTGGACTTTTTACTGATCCTAAATTGGAAGGAAATTCTCCAGGGCAAGCGTTTTAACAATGATGAAGACATCGTTAAAGCAGCGGAGGAGTGGTTTTAGTGCTTTTACATTCAAGGAATTTTGAAGGTCAAAGACAAAGGGTAATTATATAGAGAGATAAAGTTGAGAGTAAAATTTCAAATTGCTAGCTTTTTTCCTTCATGGTCAGGGTAAAGACTTATTGAACGCCCCTTGTAAAAATAATATGCACACAGGGAACATTTGATAAACCCTTTATGAAAAGGTAAAATCATGGCATTTTGACAATGCTCAGTTACATTGAGGCACAAACGAAAGTGCTTGTAAAAACAAAAAGGTTTAGAGTGACTTTTTAAATGAAGAAAGAGAATGATTGCTGCAAAGGGATTTGAGCAATGTGTTCCAGAAGATCAGTACAGAGTTTGAGAATGCCAACTCTTCATAAGCACCATGATGAATTTTCCAGCTGATAGGTATGTATAAAAATAAACTTTTCATTCAGATAGAGGGATAGAGATAATAAATACATTTATAACAGAATGAATAAGCTGTAACTCTCAAGCAGATAAACAGTGAAGCTCTTTTAAGACTAGAGTGATGTGGTCATGTTTTTTTGGATTTGAAGATTATTTTTGTTCCATTGTTTTGGATGGATTGCAGTCAGTTTTGACATCTTTTCATTACATAAATTTAGAAGCAAATAGTTATAATAATCTACATAAAATTAGTATGTGTATTAATTAGATAAAATTAGTAACATTTGTATTTTAAAAAATGTAATGTTTTGCTTATTACACTGAACTGAAAATTCATAACTTGGGAAAATTGTTTTATATGGTGTTCCATTGACAATTTCTTATCAAAATAAGTACCTAGATTTATTACAGGAGGGGAAGACTGAACGGAAGATCCATTGACATTGCACATAATTTTGCCAATGATATCAGTGATCTTTGGGTAGCCTACAATCATTACTAAAGTTTCCCCTACATTTAATTTCAATTTGTTTGCTGTCATCCATTGTTTCATTTCAAAGATATGACTTTTAGCATTTTATATATTATTAGACATATCCCCTGGGAAGCATGATGTGTAAATTTGGGTCTCATCTGTATAAAAGTGAAAGTTATTTTGGTACTTATGCAAAAGTCATAAGGAGTCATGTGAAAAAATGGCAATATCCAGCTGGTAAGCATTCGTTTTAATTCAAGACTTTAATAAATTCTTTAAGTTGTGTATCTATTACATGTGTATACATAATACTGGTCAAACCTCCTCCCTCAATCAAGATGTCACTTTGATTGAAAATAGATTTCAGCAAATCGAGGAGTCAAAATAAAGTTAACTATTGAAAAAAACTAAAGGACAATGTATAAGTAACAATAATGCCTATTTGAGCTTAAATAGATGTTTGTCTTTTCCCTCTTGCTTTGGAGTTAAGATTACCAAAAAGAATGCATTATTTTCACAATTTCATATTAATTGGCATTTAGGGCCTATGCATTATTTGTTGTAAACTACAGACAAAGCCAATAACTGCCACAGTTAAAACCACTGGCAATTTTCTTTTCTTACACAGTGAGCATGGCTAACATGACTCAAAGCACAAGTAAAGCACCTTATGCCAAGTCATCAGCTTCATTACCTCTTTAAATTATCATTCAATTCTTTTAGTTTCTTGTCCAGATGGCTTGCTTCAGGACTACCCTCAGCTTCAAATTTGGCAGATTTTCGGTTCATGGCATGAACCCTTTTGGACAAGGCTTGCAGCTGAGCATCTTGAAGAGCTTGTTGTTGCATCAGGTCATCTGTGCCTTGTAGATGTTTGCCAACATCCTTGATCTTGACTTTACTCTGGAAATATGGATTATTTCATTGACCGATCAAAAAACATGAATTTTATTGCTCAAGAAACAAAACAATATTTCTGCTTTCAACAAGGAATGACAGTACAAATAAATTGAGTACAGTAGAACCTCGGTATAACGTACTCCCTTCGGACCAGGAAATTAGTAAGTTGTAGCCGAGGTACGTTGCAGCCGTGGTTTCAAAAGGAAGTCATCCAATCGGTGCTTTTAGCAAACCTGTACTAG
>JBCHJU010022884.1:0-11950 GCA_039654505.1 Plocamopherus imperialis | reverse complement strand
AGAGAGAGAGAGAGAGAGAGAGAGAGAGAGAGAGACAGAGAGAAAGAGAGAGAGAGAGAGAGAGAGAGAGAGAGAGAAATATAAGAAAAAAATAGGGGCATAGTCATCCTAGTAAAGAAAATCATGCTGCATCCTGTTGGTTATGACTGAAAAACACAAATCGTGATTGACGCCATCATAGGCACTGTAATATCACTCGCTTACCCACTTTACAAAAGTATTTGTTGGCTCTTTCCCTTCAAAGCCCCTTTGTACATGGATCCTCATTCACGAGTTAAGCCTTTGTGTACCATAACCCCAATCTTGGGCACAAGCATGAGTTAAGACCACACCATGCCCAAACATCGGGATGAACATGACCATGCTCATCCTGACATATGGCGGGCAAATTGCAGTCAAAGAGTTAAATTGTGCTCATTTGGATGTAGCGGCTTACAGTACTTGAAGATTTGACATTTGCTAATCTCTCATCTTTCTACGGTTTACTAATAATAGCTGGATTCAGCTTGGGGCCACTCAAAAAATCAAAAATTCATTTACTCTGCTCTAGAGGCCGTTTTCATGAAAAATCAACTAAATTTAGAATTTAGACTTGCATGAAGACATGTTCTACGTTGCTTTCAAGATTTTTAGCCTCTGTCTTGGTAACCTCACATGTTTAAGTCTAAATCTAGTTGATTTGTCATGTAAATGACCTTAGGACATAAGATGTACATAACTACAGACTAGATGAATTGATGTTTGGTTTGGGTGTTTGTTTTGTTTCTTTATTTTGAGACAAAATTTATCATTATAATATACATAATAACCTTAGGACGAAGTAATATCCAAAATATTACTCATAAATGAGTCAAGAGTATCAATCATCAATATCATCATAGCATCAACTTTTTGAAAAGGACAACAACAACAAAATGAAGAGAAGTAAACAGAATGGCAAACATGCTTAATGTTCTATAAATATCAATAAAGATAATATTTGGATAAAGACAATGGAACGATGGATTTTTTTTCTTCAACAGAATGAATTGAAGATGCAGATATCAGTATTCAAAATCAACACGAGAGGGATTTTTTAAAAAATGGATAAAAATTGGAAGCAGAAGTTTTTTTTTAAGTTTAAAAGTTTCCATTTTTTTTTTTTTTAAATATAAAGAGTGCAATAGACTTAGGGTATATCAAAGTGGTAAAATATTGAATTTGTCTGGCGATCAGGCTTTGAAACTGCTAAATCAAGCTAGATATGATGGAATGCATTGCTAAGCAAGGCTGAAAAAAAGTAATTCAAACCCAGAATATAAGCACATTGTCTTAGTAAAGACATTCTTTTGAATAATCTTATCCATTACAAATTAAAATTGTTGACATCAATCTACTCCTTTTTCAAGGACCTTTCCCAAAAATTCCAGAACTTTTTTTTCTCTCTTTCCAATAAAAGATAACAGTATGGATTGTAAATTTCTTTTTTTTCTTTTTTTTTTTCAGTCCAGATTATGACACAAAGTTGTCTCATAAAAAGTGTCACACTACTGTGTATTAGAGAGTAAATAAAAAAAAAAAAAAAAAGTGGCTTTTCATTTTTGGTTAAAAAATATATTGATCTTCATGGCAAAGTTTTTACATGAAAGCACAGGCTCTGACAGCATAATAATACATTTTCAATAACATATGGAAGGGATCAATCTGGATTTCACTATCCATGAAAAGAACAAACACGAATGACACTTGGATTTAATGTTGAGCACGGAATGAGAGAGAATGGCGTATCACCAATGTTAAGCCACATAATTTCACTATTTTCCTTTATCATATTTCTTCTATCTTTGACTTAAAATGTTGTCAAAGGTAAAGGAGGTTCAACGAAAGCCAGTTGAAAACAAACTGGGGTCACAGAGGTCATGGTGGAAGCATGGCCTTGTCCACCACTCCTCAAGACCACTTGAAAAAGGGGGCAGGCAGAAAAATCACATAATTCATTCACTACCATATCAATACCAGCATGAGCATGATTGAACTCTTTGTGTGCCCCTAAAACAAACATCGGCACCTTCATGATCATCCCTGTAAAAGGGCAAGTTGTATTCAAAGGGTTAAATCGTGCTCATGCTGAGATATCTGCTTGTGGGTCGTGTAGTGTTAATGCACTGGCCAGGTTGTTTGTGTGTAAGGGAGAAATACTGTGTGGAATACAACACCAAACATCTAAATCTTCAACATTAAATATTATAACTCAAGCAATGAGTAATTCTTTCAAGCCTTTCTGCTCACAATTATAATCATAGGGCTGGAGCTTATCCCGGCTTCTGTAGCACCGGACAGTGGCAGATTAGATCTATCACTTTCTAAAAAGGATGCTAGTCTATTGCTGAATGCTGTCTCCACTGAAGGTGTACCCATTTTCACCTGGCTCGAATGAAACAACAGGGGTACATTTTCTGGCTAAAAGAAAAAAAAATGCATGTGTTACTTAGTGGTTTCAAACCTAGGACTTCTCGGTCCACAGTTCAACGCTCTACTACTTTATGCAGGTTCCCCTCAAGCAATGCTGGATTTCAATATAAAGACTGGCACAAAACGAGATTTCATTTTCCTGCATTCCCCATTTCCTGTATATTATTCATCCATTATCTTAAAGATTTGAATATTGTGTGTGTGTGTGTGTGTGTCTCCAGGTATGTGTGTGTGCGTGTGTGTGTGTGTGTGTCTCCATGTATGTGTGTATGCAAACGGTGGAAAGAGCTCAGCAGGTGGAACAAAAAACAAGAAAGAAACAAGAAAGAAAGAAGAAAAAAAAAAGAAAAAAAATCCAATTGAATGAAACAAATCCTTGATGATTTACAGACCTCAGACATCCTTTCAAACATAGAGCGAACAGAAAAATTTGGTGACTTCATTCACACGGGACCTGGCTAATTTTCAGTTATCCAGAGGAAGAAAGACCTGAGAATATAGATTGGGATTGTATAAGGAACACATCCAATAAATTACAGGTCCAAATGAGAACACATTCAAACCAAGACTCATTACCCACTTTTCTGGGTGGATTTGTCAAAACTTTCGACTCTGACTAACTTTGACCGGTACAATCCCACACGTTTTCCTCATCCTTGCTGGGACAGACAGACTAGGACGAGGAATCCGTGGAACTAGGAAAAGATGGCCCTTGGTTGGAGTATTGGATCTGGGACGAGGAATCCGTGAGGACGAGGAATAGTTGTTAGATTGTATATCGGTATGTACATAATTTAAGTCTTTGGCTACAATTTTCCCCTGCAGTCAGTGCTCATCCTGATTTCAGGGTTTACAGATGTCCAACGGTAAAGGTAATTCCCATTGTCCTATGAATAGAACTTGGAACAAAGTGACAGCGAAAAAGCCACATGGCCTCTACCACTAAATTGATTCAACTACACTTTTACTTAAAAACAAACAAAAAAAAACAAACCAACATCCAAGGAATAGTCACAGCTGGCACTCAAATATTCAAATATAAGCAAAACAACGTATTAACAAATTAAATCGACGACAATCTTAAAAGAGAGAATTTCCAACCTCATAATTTACCCTGCCGGTTTCAGATGGAAGATTGGAAGAGGACATTATGGGTTACTTTGAGCAAGAAGAAAACAACATTTGCCAGCCACACTGTTTGGAAAGAAGGAAGACCTACCACTAGCACCAGGTTCCTTGCTTTACATACTCAGGTAAATAGAAAAAAACCCCAACATTTTATCATAACAATATTAATAATTGCCAAAATGACAAATCCTCTAAATTGAAACAAAAACAACCCCCGATCAAAAAAAGCAAAACAAAAACAAACAAAATCGTCATAAAAGGAGATCTGAACAAAAACAAAAAAAACAAGCAAAAAAACAAACAAAATCAAAACCAACCTACCTCCTTGACAAAAAAACAAAAACAAAACGGAACACCAAAAAAAGAACCCCACAAAAAAAAACCCAACAAACAAAACCAACAAAAAACAGTGGTGATTCAAAGAATATGTAGTTTTCACATTAAATGCCACGTGGAAAACAACTGCCTTGCTTTCTGGGAATTACAACTTTAGACAAAAGTCTTTGGGTAAAATGAATCAAAATTCATTACATCTTTGTCATCATGTATCTTTTAAAAACAAAACCTCCAATCTATGCTCCAGTCATGAAGTCATGCTAATTTGATGCAAGAGAGGTATAAAAAAGTGATACTATGGAACTCTACATTCTGATACAGGCAAACTTGGCTACAAACAATATAGTCAGAACTGATCTCTAGTCCATGTTACATGTTAGGGGTGAGAAAAAAAAAACGTGCAGGGCTTTGAGGGGCGATAACTCTCTTCAATTTGTATTGGTCGAAACACAAGTTCATGCAGGTCTTATTTAACTTTTAATTAATATGTATGTTGATTTAAAACGAAATAGAACCCAACATAATGAAATGCCAACGATTTTAACAGGCCTACTCAAAAAACCTCATACCAAAGTTGCATAAATTATATAGTGGGTGTCCTGAAAAATTACACAGCCAGGTACATTGAGTCACAGGTTTTAAAATGATTTTGTTAATAAATAAGTTTATCTTGTAGAGAATTTCAAAACGAGTCAATTGAACCAAATCCAAATCAAATTGCTTCATGCAAACCGAAGTTATATCAGTTTTAGTGAAGCATGGTCGTTTGAATGGTCAGTTTTCACTGATAACTACCGCCCAGAGGCCGCCATGACGATTTCATTCAATTACGGCGTTACCATGCCTCACTAATTTGAGCATAACTTTCGCTTCGCTGGACCGATCTTGATGAAGTGCAATCAACTCAAAGACATTTGTTTTATTAGTGAATATCCTTTTAAAACCCATGACTCACTGTTCCTAGCTGTGCACTTTTCACGGACACCCTGTATATCAATGATGCAACTTGGATATGGGGTTTTCTGAATATGCCTGTTAAAATCAGCATTTCCTTATGCTGGCTTATACTTTGCTTTGAATCTACAAACATATTGAAACATATTAAATAAGGCATGAGTGAAATTTCATTCCAATCTATACAAAATGAAGAGAGTTATGGCCCCTTAAAGTCCTGCGTGGTTTTTTTCTCGCACTCATATACATCTTTTGTATTTTAATGAATTTAATTCATTCCCCATGAGGGGAAAACGGTCTCTTGTTTTTTATCAGAAAAAATGTGACCGCTTTATATCCCAGGTCTCCTGACAAGTAGGCTAAGTAAGCAAAAGCATTGAAATTCCACGGGACAAAAATATGAAGATTTGTGTCATCACCTTTGACACCCGAGGTCCTTTTATAGAAAAGCAAAAGCAATCTACATATAAATAAATAACTATATATATAATATCCAATTAATATATTATATCATACAGCACACTATTCAGATGGCAACAAAGTTATTTGTCCAAATCTGTCCATGTCAAAATCTCTGTGCAAGAAATGATGATCTCTGGGGTTTTTGTGGTTTTGAGAAAATGGCAAAAGAAAATCTTGTTTCCCTTCAATGTGTCCTGCTAAAACTTTATCTGGCCACCCTCATTTTCTCCATATCTATAACATGCTGAGATGTAGATGTTTCTTGCAGTGAAAAAACGGGTCAAAATAATCAAGGCTATATCTCTTATCACCATTTCGGTAAAAAGTAGACATAATCCCTTTTTGCATGGAGACATCGATTGACTAGAATTACCAATGGAATGGAGCAAAACCACTGATGGATTTAATGCCAAAAAGCTAATACTTAATACTGTATTTAAAACAACATACTTTAACAATAAAAACGTCTGGTTTTCTGTAAACAAAAATGTAAGGACTAGAAATAGAGGAAAATGAAAGAAATCAAGACAACATATGAAATCTTAATCAACAAACATCCTATGAAATACAACAAATGTCAAAAAAGTAGGAATGTCAAGCTACTTCAAATGCATTTGACAGAAACACATTCTAGACCAAAGAAAGAGAGAGAGAGAGAAAGAGAGAGAGAGACAGAGGGAGAGAGAGAGGGGGGGGAAAGAAATGATGAAAGTAACAACAGGCCAAGAAAGAGGAATTCCATTACATCCAATTCGATTAAACTTTTTAATCTTCCCACAATACATTATCTCTTAAAGTAAGGAGGTGACACAACTAGCTCTAGGTCTTTTTCAATCCATAAAATAAAAAATTAATTATTTGGAGATCCTTGGAATGGATTGTATTTTTTTACTTCTTTTTTTATTGTTTTTGTCTAAGCTCATTTTTCTTTTTCATTCATTCCTTAGCAAGATACACTTCTTGATATCATTTTTAAATAATGCCCATTATCATTAATAGTAATAATATTAACAATCCCCTCTTTTCTGAAAAAAACAAAAACAAAAACAAAAAACAAAACAAAAACAAAAGCAAAACAAAAAACAAAAGCACGTCCAGCCTGAAAAAGAAACAAACAAATATAAACCACTCCCCAAAAATGAAAAAAAAAACTAGAGAAAAAAAAGAAACAAACAAAAGACAAACAGATGAAAAGAAAATACAAAAGCAATACAAATATAAAACAAAACATATTCAACTCCCCCTCCCTTCTTCCAAAGACAAACACACAAACACACACAAATCCAAATCAAAACGTACGCTTTTCCTCACAAAATATCCAGCAGATAATTTTTCACGGCAAATGGCAAGGGAAGACAATCAACGTGCATGGCAATGTCCCGATCTAGCGCCTTGAAGATGGCCACCCTGGAAATCTCTTTCAGGGAGCGCGGCCGGTCGCTGATCACGTTGATAAACGAGTGGAGGTCCAAGGTACCGTTGCACAGCATCGAGACAGAAGGCACAGGGACAGAGGGCGCAGTCGACAAGCCCAGTGGTTGGATGTGTAAGCTACCTTTGATGGCACTGAGACAGTTGCGGAGAACTTTATCGCTCATGCTGTTGTGGAAAAGAATGATGATCCGTTGGACAGCCGGGTCTGTCTGTAAAGACTCCCTGTCCTTCACCTGAAGTAAAATTGGGTTGCTGCTGTAAGTTATAATTGTTAGAAAGCGGAGAGGAAACTACGTTGGGTTGTTGGGATTCAGTTTACAAAAATACATCCACTTTTGCACATACGGTGCAATCAAAATAGGGATCATGGCATCATGAATTCATTCTTCATTTCATTTACAGGACGGAAGCTACAAATTTATCATAAACATTTTAGGGATATCAACATTTACAAATACGTCAACTATCCAGTTCTAAATTAAAGAAATACTACAGTAAAATTTTGGGGTTTACTCCATCCAGAAACTGAGAAAAAGGGTGTTACATGAGGCAATTGTTACTTCCATTAGAGCAAGATTATTATTATTATTATTTTTATTATTATTATTATTATTATTATTATTATTATTATTATTATTATTATTATTACTATTACCCGTATTTAAACCATTCATTAGTACTTTTATTAAAATTATCATTCGTAGTACATATAGTAGCAGTAGTATTATCATTATTGTCAATGTAATTATCCATTTCAACTTCAGTTTTTTAAGACACAGTGCTGAATGATCAAGATCAGATGAGGGTAGAATCTAAATAACTGACCAACACTGTGCTCTCCCTTACCACCACCCCCCTCCCTTCCCCTCCACTCCCATCAACCCCTTCCTCTACCTCAACCCCCCTTCAAAAACCATTGTGAAAATACAACAATCAAGGCTCCAAATTTCTAAATCTCATCTTACATTAGTTCTTCTATTCATCCTCTATTCGTGACTAATGATGACCAACAACATACAAAGGGAAAAGTACGACTACGTATACGACCACGTACAAACCTCGTGGATGAAGTGAGCCAGCGGCTGGGTGCCCAGCTTTTTCAGGAAGATGGAACTCTGGCAGTGGTAGATGATTGGCTCGGCGGGGTACGGCTCCAGGTCAGGATCGGCACCCCAAAGGAGCAGGGTCTGAACCCACTTCTCTATCATGCCAAACTCGTGGGAGCTGGAGGCTTGGCTGGCTAGTTTCACAAATTCTGCACGGAAAATAATAAGGGCAAAGACGCTGATCCACGACCGATCAGAGTGATAATAATGTCAGGAAGGAAGAAAAGAAGAAAGGGAATGGCCAAAAACCAACATATTGAAGAAGGATGGGACAGAAAGGAACCAAATCAGGCTGGAGGACATGGTTCAAGTCTAGGAAAGCAGCGAACGACAGACAAAAAGTGAAGAATATCAGCTGTGAAGGCGCTATGTGACACAAGTCATGAAGGAGAAAGGTACATGTAACATTATGTCAAGTAAGTTTTTTAGGTACATGTAATTTTATGTCAAGTAAGTGTTTTTAGGTACATGTAACATTATGTCAAGTAAATGTTTTTAGGTACATGTAACATTATGTCAAGTACGTTTTTTTTAGGTACATGTAACATTATGTCAAGTAAGTTTTTTTGGGGTACACGTAACATTATGTCAAGTAAGTTTTTTTTAGATACATGTAACTTTATGTCAAGTAAGTTTTTTAGGTACATGTAACAGTATGTCAAGTAAATTTTTAGGTACATGTAACATTATGTCAAGTAAGTGTTTTAGGTACATGTAACATTAAGTCGAGTAAGTATTTTTAGGTACACGCATCATTAAGTCAAGTAAGTTTTCTCTTATGTACATGCAACATTAAGTCAAGAAAGTTTTACGCAGGCCATTCATCAACCCCTTATCATCAGGCTCAGACTTACACACATACCTATCAGACCGTTACCACTGCCGCCTTGCAAGTGCTGGGATGTTTTGGTTGAGGTGTGGTTTGGTTCCAGGCCATACTGTAACATCATTGCCAGGACGTCGTTTATTACGTCTGAAAACTGCTCCCGCAGGCAGTGGGGAGGATGATAACGGGTGTCAAAAGTTTGGGGACGGTGCTCACCTTGAAAACACCTCAGACAAATGGCAGCCACTAAAGAAAAAAAAAACAGAACAAAACTATACATGCATACAAATAACCCCGTAATTTCATATAATCCAAAAAAAAATTAAGTACATTGAAAGAAAAAAAAAGTACAGTGGAACTCGGTTAAGACGAGAACTCTTGTTGCATGCAAAAAGTCTCCTTATTCCTGAGTTGTCATTATTCCCGATCTAATAGGGAAACAATTCAATTATCATAATTTGACTTGTGTTATAGACAAAAGAGGGCTTATTGTATTGTACACACACTCGCGCGCACACATCATGGTACTATTGTGTTCTTTGTTAAGCCTACCTGTTAGGGTAAAACATTCATACATATAGTTTTTTTTATTTTTTTATTTTCCACAAAGAGCACCCAAGCTTCCCCATTTGCCAACAAACACAACAAAGGTCCCTGCCCTACAGACATCAGTTGACATTGACAGTGAAAGAGAAACAAAAATAGAAAAAAGTGAAAGTAGAATAAAGTAAAGGATAAATCAAATAAATACAACACAAGCAAGGCAAAGTAAAGTAGAAATAAAGAAAAAGTAAAGAAAAAGTAAAGAAACAGCAGCAAAGTAAGTAAAAGCAACGTAAGTTCAAGTAAAGCATCAATAAATGTAAAAAATAAATCAAAGTAAAGCATCAATAAATGTAAAAAATAAATCAAAGTAAAGCATCAATAAATGTAAAAAATAAATCAATCTAAATCAGGTATAGCCGCCAAGTGTGAAAACACAAAAGTCAAATGTTTACACAGGTTGTAGGACGTTCCCTGTCCACCGTCCGTCACATTGGGTTCGGCTCCATTGCTAAGCAGAGCTTCCACGCCTTTCACAACTTGGGCATGCTGGGAGCACAGGTTGGCCAGATCATCGTAAAGGAGAAGTTGCAGGTAAAGAATCAAAGGCGTGTGTCCAATCTGGTCATAAGAAAGAAAAAAAAAAATCAGTGCTGAAAAATCTTAGAATAAAATAACCTTAATTTGACCAGTTTTTATGAGACGGATGGTAATTTAAATGAAATCAATATTTTCAAACACAAAATGATTCACGCAAGATGTCCGTAATGTTGCAACTCCTTGGCAACTCTTCATGTGCTGTTTTTCTTGGTCAGAAGATACAATGGATCTTGCTTAGGCCTGTGGTGTTGAAGGGAAGAAGCTTGCCAAGATCTGTAAACATCATCCTCGGGTGTTCGAATCCATAGAATGTATACGACTCTGGTACAACCCTTGCTTGGTCTCTGCAGTATGCCAGGCAGATCTCTGAACGTTTTCCATGCTCCTAAATTCTCTCCTAGTCTTACTTCATCTCCCACTGAAGTTCTCTTCAGCCCCTACCACCTTTAAAGCAAATAATGCTGTCTATGCATGAGAACTTGTTCAACTCTTCATGTACAATACATCAATATGTTGGTATAATAATAACAATAATAATAATAATAATTATAATAATAATAATAATAATAATAATAATAATAATAATAATAATAATAATAACCTCGCCAAGGAGTTAAATCACAATGCCCCGGATAGGGTTCGAACTCAATGGACAATAATATTATGACATAACCTTCCGGCAGCTTCAAGCCCAACGCACTGCCCAGGCTTTAATACTACATGTACGTACTTACTCACGGTGACCCCAGATTAAAACGTCCGAACAAAAGAGATGCTGCTACTCTGTGAGCTCCTCGGGAGATGAGGCACCGGCTATGGAGATTGAGATCAAAAAGGCGCATCGGGGCGTCCCGCTGTAAATAAAAGCGTGCTTAGAGCCATGTCTATGGGTTGGCCATAACCAGTACGACCTAAGTAACAAAGTGGCTGATTTATGGCCTCCATAGTTCAGTACTTAAAGTTCATTGTGGCGATTTTGTGACGTCATGGACTCCCTGCCTAGTTCATTAATTAAGAGCTCAAAGGTCGTTGTTGTGATGAGTTGAAGCTTGATTCACTCCTCCTTTTCCTTAATTTTATGTATTTATTTATTTATTTTGATTTTACAGTCAAATTAATTTTACATTCAAATTTTTCAATTAATGTTACTGATACCAGCACCATTGTCATAACCATCACCATCATTAATTTATTTTTTTTTTATTTTAATCATCATTATTATAATTGCTATGATTATTATTATTACTACAAGTCAGTTGATTTGCCCGTTCTACGAATGGAGGGAATGGAGAAAGCGGTGGGGATAGAAAGAACTTAATATGAAGCATTGACAACTCTAGGTTACTACTAATCTAATGTATTGTACTATGAAAAATTTACGTCGGGTTTCCCGGTATTGTATATTCTTCATAATATCTATTATTTTATGTTCAGTTCAATAACATTAATATCAACATTTTTTGTTTAGTTGTGTTTCAATGTAATGAATACTTAATAATATGTTTTCATTATTCTCCTTTCCTTTTTATTCAAAATTGTGAATTAAAATGAACTTTGAAAATACATTATATTTATTGAAGACTTACCTCCTTTGAAACCGTGGGGCTATTTTCAGCTAAAAATCTAGCTTGCAAAGATGAGCGGTCATTGAAGTAAATTTCATCTCAAAGATCTGATTTTGGTTTGACAGCTATGCCCTTTCATTTTTAATGTTTTCGTAAAAATAGTATTTGTAATTTTCAAGTGACCGAGTAGATCTGTGGTAATGAGTAAAAATTCCGGCCGGGAGCCCACAATGAGCACTATTTAAAAAAAAAGAAAGGATAAGCATTTAGTTTCTCCCTTTTCACCGCACAGAACTTTGAACGTTCTTTTGCCCCCTCTTTCTTCCTTCCCTCTCCTCTTTTCTTCTCCACCACCTGCCTCTATCTTTGTCCCTGTCTGTACGTCTGTATGTCTATCTGACAGTCTGTCTGTTTGTCTGTTTGTTTGTTTGTCTGTCTGTCTGTCTGTCTGTCTGTCTGTCTGTCTGTCTGTCTGTCTCTGTCTCTCTCTCTCTGTCTGTCTGTCTGTCTCTCTCTCTCTCTCTCTCTCTCTCTCTCTCTCTCTC
>JBCHJU010022773.1:0-11951 GCA_039654505.1 Plocamopherus imperialis | reverse complement strand
GCCTTGGTGCCCTGGCAAATTGCCTCGGTGCCCTCTGATTTTTCGCCCCCACCGAGGCAATTTTTGCTTGCCCTCCTAAATACCTAATTCAAGCCCTGTATAGATCTATCTTATATTACTTCTACTACTAGACTAAGTTACTACAACTAGAGATCTACTCTACTATTACTACAGTATAACTCGGATCGAAGTGGTTATTCGTCCTTCTGGTTATTCGCCCAGAAGGGCGAATAATGCCAGTGTTATTCGCCCCAGAAGGGATGACTTGGATATAACGGCACAAACGGGACTCTAGTTTTAGTGCCGTTATAACCAAACACACTTGTAAACTGTAATCAGATGTGCCGAAGCCTACTGAGACAGGCGCTCAGGTGGTGCGGGTAATGGGGAAAGGGGGCAGAAGAAAAGGGGGGGTGCTGGTAAGGTTAAACGGACCAGTATCAATGTGATGACTGCGCACAACACATTGTTGAAGGACAAGAGAGGCATGTTTGCTAGTTTCTGAGCAGGGGACAAACAATTTGTAATTGTTAATTGCCTATTTTATATTGTTAACAGCTTCGCATACCTGCAGTGCCGTTATAACCGAAACAAAGCTCATGGGTGCCGTTATGTCAGAATTTATTTACTGTCATTTGATAAGAGAAAAAATGAGGCTTGGGGAAAGTGCCGTTATACACGGGGGTGCCGTTATAGCCCATGCCGTTATATATGGACTGGACTGTACTTCTACTACTACTACTACTAGAAACAAGTATGAGGCAAGGGGATTGATTATAGCACAATGAAATAGATGTGACCCGTTAGATCTAGACAATTTCAATGAGCCCCATAGTCATAGAGAATAATTACAAACACAGAGGGAAGAATTTTAGATAGAAAAATAAGAAAGAAAAATTTGCATCCACTGAGACTTGATCCCGGGACAGTGGCACGGAATCGCCTCGCCCAAGAATAGAACGTTCCAAATGGATGTAAAGCCGAGTCGTAAATGCAGCCCACGGTAGGGGATGAAGTTAAACTTAGAGGGTTCGAGGAGTTACAGGGTTGGAGATAGGGTTTTGGGGCTAACTAGGGAGGGAGTTAAAAGGGCGTTTGGGGAATTAGAAACCCTCCCTGTTCTAATTAGATTTTTCTTGCATAGAGTTGGGTAAAGGTGACTTGACAAATCATAAGAACATCATTTATTGACCATTTATGACATTCATTTTATATATAGGGTGGCCCAGAAAAAATGACTCCAACTTTAAAAGATAATAATGTTGCCACTATGAAACTGACTCACTTACAAATTGGCAGTCCTATAAAACAACTAATTTTGTACTTACTAGCAAAATTTCAGAAAGATTGATACGATAGAATTGTTACAATAGGGATTTATTCAAGCCTACCATTGTTGACACAATATCGGACAGCATTTTCTCCCCATGCGCTTACCTAACGATTAGTAAGCCCTCTGAGTGTCAGTTTTTTAATAAGGCTTCCGACATTCGATTTCCGTATGGTGCAATGTGACATCCGTCTACTGTATGTCTTACAACTTTAAAACCCTCGAATTAATCAAGCTCAAATTTTCAATCATTGTAGGGAATTGATTGATTTCGTAATGTTTCAAAGCTCGAAAAGAATTTTGCGGAGACCATGATATAGTCAGCTTTGAAAGTAGGGGAAGTTTTGTCTTTTTCATTTGGGCTATCCGATATTTCTGTGATATCGTGCAATGAGGCATCCATCTACTGTATATCCCATAACTTTTGATTCATTGAACCAATCAGGTTCATATTTTCACATATTGTAGGAAATTGATTTACTTCTTAGTGCCCGAAAGCATTTTACAAATTACGCAGTGACAATGATATAGTGAGCTTTTAAAGTTGGAAACGTTTTTTGGGGCCACCCGATACCTATCGGGACCTTGGCCCCCTTTTGGTCAATGTGGCAAACTCGATTTTAGTTTAAAAAGCTGGTACTATGAATTTGAACCTTAAAGGTTACTTTGATTTGTTATATTATGAAAAAGTGACAAAATTCATTGTTCTAAAATATGTTCATTTTAATGACACCAACGGTATACATATATTATTATTATGATGCTTTTTTGCACTCACATCAGCAGAGAATTTCCACAAGTTACCCAATTTTCCTTTTTTTTTGCTTTGAAATGTCCTAGTCCAGCTCTATTTTTTGTTACTTACCTTAACGCTAAATCTTTGAATTTCTCCATCTTTCAATATCATTTACCCTTTGTTTAGAAGTTTATATTTTTCCACTGTTATTTTCAATGTTTTTTGTGCAATTAGGCAGGGACTGCTGCAATATCAAATAACAAAGAGGATTCAAAGGAGTCACTCAAGGATTTCAAAGAAAAACTTGCGGACGGACCAGATTTTGAAGATTTCCTCTCAGGGGATGTTACTGCTTATAGAGGCAAAGAAGGGATAAAAAAGGTCAAGAAAGAACGGTATGTTTGCCACAAGATTTCTTATGAAATGTGTGTCTGATAATCTTTCTTTTTTCTCTGTATTCATGATGTGATAGTAATTTTATGATTGAGGACCTTCATGTCACTAAATAGGGCACCCCATACTTAATTGGAGAGCTCGAAATACAGTTATTAAATGCTTACTTTTACATTCAAGGCACTGTGACATTTTACCAGTGCCTGTGTCTTTGATGCCTCTAGTTGTGTAAAATATAATTAGTTGAGTTTGAAGAGATGATTTATCAAATGACTGATCAGTAATAAAGTTTTTTTTTTATTTGAAGAATCTAGCTTTATAACAATGATGGTTGTAGTGCATTCTATGCTTTGAGGTGTTTTTAGTCTGAAAACATGTTCATGGCAGGAACAGGGACTTGTGTTTTTCTTTTTTGCTTTTCTTCATGCAATTTTTCATTTGAGAATAGTATTATTTCGGCATCTCAAAAAAGCATTGTGGTCTCTAAATTTATTGTTTGCTTTTTTTTTTTTTCCATATTTCCGTTTTTGGGATTTCTTACTTTCTAATTCATTTCAAAAGTGAAATGATGATCACATTGTTTCCTTTCAATTGTACCAAGAAATGTGAAATAGATTTCTCATCAATTTTCATGCTGTTCTTTCATTCAGGCTTCGACTTCCAGAATGGTTAAAAACTGAAATTCCTCTCGGTAAAAATTATCATTCGATTAAGACTTCCTTGAGGAAGCTCAAATTACACACAGTAAGTATTCCATGCATAGAGTAATACGTATTTCATATCCTGTTTAAAGTTTTCTTTCAGGTTTTCTTCTTCAAGTTCTTGATTTGGAACCAACCCTGATTCATTTTTATGTCCATAATCCCCAGTCCTTTCTTACGTTTCACTGATAAAAAGCTGCTCTGGTTTTCACTGAGAAAGTTCTTTTTTTTTTTTTTACTCTAAAGGGATAATATGCAATTGAACTGATCAAATTTTATTTTCATTCAGGAGGCATCAACAATTTTACAATGCTTGACAACAGAAAAAGAAAGAAAGAAATGAACACAAAAAAACAAAACAAAAGCACAGACAACTCTGCTAACAAACAATTAGACAAAGGTATGGCCAAAAAATGTATAGGTCAAGAGGAATATCCAATCAAAATGTATATGCTTTGAAGCAAAAAATCGAAGTTCGGCTGATAACCCGGTCCCCCTGAGAACCCTCTGTTTCTGTCATCCAGATACTGGGTTCTTAGTGCCATTGCACTCTACTAAGGTCCCTTAAAATCAATTTCAACTGTGTTGGTTACACGTGAATGTTGAATTATTCATAATTGTCTTTGCTCCATGATATAAATGCCTGTCACTTCCCGCAGCGTCATAAGATTGAATTAAGAGCCTAAATTCTTGTTTTGAAACCATTTCAATTTAAAATGGAATTCTTTTTCATTAAATTTGGATGAAGTTCAAAGAATTCTTTCACTTTTTTTTTTTTTCATCAGTGTTTCTTGGTTTTCATAAATCTGTGTACTTAAGAAAATAAACTTATTGTAAAGGAAAATTTTCTTGACCATGAGAGAAAAGGATGTAGACTTGTAATGGTTCAAGCTTTCAGCAAACAATATTACACATGACATAATGTCTATGATCTCTATCCATTTCGCCATAACCTTTTTTTTATGATTATACATGTATTTGGAAAGTGGACAATGTGTTTTATCTTGAAATGAAATTTGTAGAATATGTTAATTTGTTGTAAAGAAATAGACTGCACTGGTTTAGGCATGTTCAATTGATAGAAGGCCATCGCATTGTCAAAAGAGCCATGAACTATGGAGTAGATGGTGGGAGACCAAAGGCTAACAAAACCTTGGCTGCTTGCTTTGTAGAAGATCTCAGAGAAATGAGCAAAGAAGAAACCCAAAGCAGAGTCAGAGATGCTTCATAAATGTCAAACATTCCTTGGGAGAAATATGACAATAAAGGAAGAAGATGATGATGATGTTGTTGATGTTAATTTGTTATTTGAGACGTCAGCTTATCGGGCCATGACTCTTGGCCTTGTCAAAATATAATCAAAGGGCACCATTGGTTTTATGTTTTATGCATTCTCCCTCAGGTTTGTGAGGAGGCTAAATGCCCCAATATTGGTGAGTGCTGGGGAGGAGGAGAGTATGCCACAGCTACTGCTACTATCATGGTAAGAAGTGCTGTCAATCTTTAAAGTGTCTACCTTTGAAATACTTATAAATAGAACAGCGCCAGTTGCACACCTAGTTTTTTGTGTCATGGAAATTAAAGAGTTGTAGATTTTTTATTTTTTTTTTTTAACCCTTTTTTTTTTCTTTTAGGTTTGTCCATGACTTTTTTGTTTTGTTTGGATGATTCTTTTTTAGATTTTTCTTTTTATTTGTACATATTACTTGTCTATGTATGTTCGTATGAATGCTGAAGTGAATGCTTTCACATCCAATCATCTATCCTTTTTTTGTTTGTTTGTTTGTTTTTTTTGTTTTTTTTTTCTTTTCTCTTGCACTTATTATTCTGAAATACTACAGCTATTGGGAGATACCTGTACAAGAGGGTGTCGATTTTGTTCTGTGAAAACATCAAGGGCTCCACCTCCTCCTGACCCTATGGAACCTGTCAACACAGCAGCTGCTATAGCAGAATGGCAGCTAGATTATGTTGTGCTCACTTCAGTGGATAGAGACGGTAAGGGTTGTCACTGTGCAATTGTCCTTGTACTGATTGGCTATTAAAACATTTCATAGAAAAAGGTAAAGAAAATATTGTTAAAGTTAT
Organism: Plocamopherus imperialis; assembly: GCA_039654505.1. Classification (NCBI taxonomy): domain Eukaryota; kingdom Metazoa; phylum Mollusca; class Gastropoda; order Nudibranchia; family Polyceridae; genus Plocamopherus; species Plocamopherus imperialis. The sequence continues at coordinate 6,703 of JBCHJU010022773.1, read as the reverse complement.
GTAGACTACAAAATGCAATGGACATGTAAGAGGAAGGAGACAGAGAGAGAGAGAGAGGGAGGGAGGGATGGAGGGAAGGAAGGTAGGAAGGAAAGAAGGGGATTTGGAGGAGGCGCTGGGTACACCCTTGGAGGGTGGTGATATTTGACTTATTTGTCATAATATTATAACCTATTCTAATTTGCCCTTTAACTTCTGTTCAGCCTTGATCAGTTCTGAATGATTGGGACAAAAAAATGTATATAATGTATTGTAGGTTTCCGGCCGCTGAATAGGCTCCTGGATTCAAATGATATCCCATTTCCAGATTATATAGACAAACAAGAAAAATCCATCCCAACCCGATTTCCTTAAAATCTAGATTATTAAGTTTCGGACTAATGAAGCACTACTGTATATGTTTATTCTCGATTTTGTGGAAGCGCCTAAAAGGATATTATAGGTGCTTCTAACTTTAAATGTGATTTTCTCAAATTGTCTTCCCTAAAAAATATAAAAAGCCTTAGTCAGCTTGTAGATTAGATAAGTATATGAGATACAGTGCAAAATACTCAGAAAGATGTGTGGCATTGGGATGTGTATGAATCCAAATTTTGGCAAATCGACCATTGAGGCTGATTTTCCTGCGCGGCTGACCTCACGTTTTTTATTTCACTCACCATGCTTTCATCCCCTGTGTTAGATTTACCTGATGGTGGTGCCGCCCACTTTGCTGAGACAGTGCAAGAAATCAAAAGAAGGTAAGGGAACATATTGTGAATATATACAGTTGTTTTTGGTTTTTTTTGTCTATCCATTTTCAGAGATGTTCTGACCATGTTGTCTTTAACTTATCTTTGTCTCTTTAGAACTTTTTTGAACTTATTATTTTATCTTATAATAGTAAGAAGAGGGAGAGGGGGGGGGCAATAAGGTTATGTGGGCCGATATCAATGTGATGCCTGCAAACAACACACTGTTGATGGACTTTAAGAGCCATTTTGGTTGGTTTCGGAGGGTAGGACTAACAATTTTTAATTGGTCAATGCCTGTATTGTCAACAGCTCCACCTGCCAGTAGTGCTGTTATGAGAGAAATAAAGGTCATGGGTGCCGTTACATCAGTCGTTTAATAGAAGGGAAAAGAAAAACACTCTTGAGGAAAGTGCCGTTATACCAGGAGGTGCCCTTATAGCACTAGCCGTTATATATGGACTGGACTGTATTCATGTTTAATATACAGCCAAATCCGCTTAAGATAAACTGCTTGGGACCGATCCAGCAGTTTATCTTAAGCGAGGTTTATCTTAACCATTTCAATGAAAGTTAAGGCTAAAATTCACACAAACACACAGGCACACACACACACACACACACACACACACACCCAATGTAGGCTGCCTTCAGCAGGAGTGTTGGCTTAGCGTCTTCAGAGGTCATAACACCATACAAAAATCTACAATAGGCCTACAACCACAACTGCATGCTCCTATCACAGAGCATGAAGTGGACAACCACGTTACAGATGCATGCCTGTAGTACATTTTTGTAGCTGTAGAGTTTATCTTAAGCGGACTGTGGGTCGACGGCGTTCATTACAGTTTATATTAACCGTACTTTTGTTCCAATGAAAAAGTTTATATTAACCGAAAATGTATCTAAGCGGTGTTTATCTTAAGCGGACTCCACTGTAAATAAGGAATAGCCCATTTGTTTATTTCCATACAAACTATACTATGTACATGTATTAAGCAGAGAGTATTATCATTCCAAGGAAAAATTCATAATCAATTTTTAAATATCAGATTGACAAAACCTAAAATTACGTTGTACCTTGTCTTCAATAAATCTATTGTGTTTAATTGATGTCTTACAGTAACAATACCACAATTTACAACACCAATCCTATAAATAAGTGCATTAGGATGATCAGATTAGCCAAATGCTTAATGCCATTTGATTTTATACATTGAAAATATCTTAAGCAATTATAGTATAAGGTTACTAAACTTTAAGGATGATTTTTTAAACCTGTAATTAATACTAATGAGTTACTGTTTTCTAAATCTTATTTACCTTTCAAGCAGAAGATCCACTTCTGATTGATTATTTGGACAGATTACAGAAATGGCATCACCTGGACTGTAGTCCACTTTATGCTCCTAAATTCAGGGGGGAAAAAACAAGAAAAAAAATCTATATTTTAATTTTATAAAGGGCATATTTTTCATTTTATGAAGGGCAATGTAAGTCAATCATGTAAGAAAGGATTTTTGGTAGATGAGCAGAAATGCTAGGGAGACATGATTGAAAAGTACAGCAGTTTTCAAAATCAAATACATTTGCAATTAAATCTCATTTACTCATTTATTTTGAATGAATGACTAACCCTATCTACCTGCTCAAGGCCAGTTTTATGGCCAAGTTTTGGAGAACCAATACTTTGCTGAATCACCTGCCCAAAGTTTCGTTACATACAAAAAAAATTGCCTTCCAACATCCAAACCCAGACTTAGATTAACTTTTAACCAAAAAGGAAAACCAGGCAAAAGAGTTTGGATCTGTGTAAAATAAGTTTACACAAAAATGTTTTTAACACCCTGCACCATAAATATCAAACAAACCTTATGATTTAGAGTCAAGAGTATTGTTTTCTTCACAGCATCTTCATGTGTTAAAACCTTGGCAGATGATACTGGCACGTAGATTATCCCAGATGCAGCACTCGGCAACTTACAGTCATTTTGATATGACAAGCCTGAAGTCTGCATGAGGTGTTGAGATACAGGAAGAATAAATAAAGGTCAGGACACCTTTGGATTTTTCTTTTTTTAATGAAGTGTATCTATAAAACATCTAAGTAAAAGTAATTGATCTTGTAAAATAATTTTTTTTTAATTTCAATGTTGTCTTGTGAATAGCTGAAGTTTTACAGCACAAAGACAACATAAAAACAAATGTAATTGTTGCAGCATCTAAAAACATTTAAGTGAAAACATAAAAAAAATGATAAGTAATAGTATGAAACTGGAATATACACATGTATGCATAGACATCATTCATACCAACCTCGACGTGAAGAATTTTCATGAAAAAGAACATCTGTGATTATGTACAACACTTTATGACATAAAAGACACTTTTTTAATTACCTTTGGAAAATATTTTCCACTTAATCTGAAACTGATTCAATCTACAAGAAAAAAAAGCCAAAGAAGAATCTGTCATAGATAAATCGTATTAGGTAGACAACATAATACATTTATTAATTATATAAATTAATGGAGTACATAAAGTTTTGAAAAAGTTAAAATTATAATTCCATAACAGCTGATTGAAAAGATGTCAAACTTACCTCAAAAGTTTTGTCAGAAAAGCTGATTTTGAGAAATGGTGGAGAAACGACCGGAACAGTGAGTGATTTCCCATCTAACTTTGGTGAGGGCTGGTTAAGACTACATGTTTCATCACAGATTAGTCCTTCAACATCAACTTTTTCACAAACTGTTCCAAAACTAGATATTTCATTTTGACGAGTCAATTCAATTCCAGAGGAAGAATAAGAATCACTTATATAATCACGAGTATCATTGTTAGTCCTTTCTGATACATGCTCTGATTCAGTAACAGAACCATTCTGTACAGATTCTTCATTATTGATAAGGGTCTTTTTGGAATCTCCATTGCTTTCTTCCTTCACTTCCTTCACATCATCAGTGTTTTCACTCAAAGAGAGATTTTGGAGACGTTCTGAAGTTCTTTCACTGTACTGGTCATCAGAGTTTTGAGACTGAACTTCAACTGCACTGTCAGAGGTATTGTCACCATGTAATGAAAATAATTTTTGCAATGCTGGGTATATGCCCTCAAGCCAGGGCTCAGCCACAACCTCCAACCTGTCATAGGAAATTGATACATTAAAATAAGATTTTTCCCTTTTGATATTTAGATATACTTTTTATGGAAAGTAACTTACAGTAATTCATATTTTTATCAAAAGTTAAATTGTGCTTTGTGCAATTCTGTTAACTAATTGTATTATTGAAGAAATTGAGATGAGAGAATTTCAATAAAGTTTACTTTGATGTGAAAAGGTGAAAATCCGAAAATTTGTAGTTATCTGGTTGTAGAAAGACACCAACAATATTCAATTACGCATTTAAGAGATCATGCTCAGGGGCCCTCCTTTATAATGCACCATTTAACTTGTTTGGCTTTTTGAAGAATTGAAGTGATCGTATCTGTCTGCATCCCTCCCTAAAATGAGCAATCATAATCAAAAGTTTTAATAGAAGTACAGGTAAGTAACTAGGTACCAGGGCAAGGGTAGAATCTAATTCCTGCAAACCCACTTCCCAATTTTTTTTTTATTCCTGCAAAGCATTCAGTTTGCATTATCAAAAATAGTGTTTATGTTTAATACAAATGTAAGTTCCAGCTAAGCACATTCTGACCCAGAAAATCCAGCAATCTGCCATCCATGAACTTTATTGTATAGTGTATCGAGTATATATGTCTGATAATACATCCAAGACATTTCTCAGTCCTTCAACTCCCAATGAAACAAACCATCAAACAACCTATCTCTACTCAAGCCCATCACCTGCCTCTTTCTTTCCACAAGCTCCTGCCTATCCCATTGATAATCTTGACCTGACATCCTATTTCTTCCTCTTTCCGGCCAAAACTTATTCTTCTTCTTCATGCACAAGGTCTAAAACAGACATCAGCGATCAGACAAACCCAGCCGAATCTTTTTTCAAGAAACAATTTTCTTGCAATCCACATCTCTGTTCAGACAATATGAAGAAACATAATATGTTGTACTGATCTTTAACACCATCTATTATTATTATGATAACAAAATGTCCTCACCCAACACCGTCATCAGCAAGTCCTGTCGCATAGAATCTTTTGGCCCCAAGTTGTTCTAATCTCTTGTCCATGTCCCTTGCACAGCGACAAAAATTTGAATAATTTGAATCACCAAGGCCTAGAAAAAATAAAAAAATAAATATAAGTTTAAAAAATTAATAAATAAACCATACATACAAAAAAAACCATGATTTTCTCCTTCCTGACATTAATTTGATTCTTGATCATCCATATACAGGTTAAAAAAAATATGTTTCACATAAGGCTTTTCATTATTTCTGATTAACCAAAGGGATAGGATAGGTAAAAGAAACCAGTTAGGGCCCTTTGATCCTAAAGTGAATGATTGCAAATCCCCTACGTACGAAGAGCAAAGATTGCGGATACGTGGGCTTTCACTGCTTGTGACCCTAGAATTTTCAGAACGACAGGGCAATGTTCTTTTTCAATTTCCAATATACAGTGCAGCATGCATTCGTTGAACTCGTTGGGACAGCAGAAAAAGTTCGAGGAATCTGTGATTCGACCAATACGTGAAACACTATGACAGGAGAAGAGCCCTACAGGATGTAATAATATTGTAGTTATGTCCATTGTTGTCTGAAGTCGAGCAAAACCAATACATGTATGGCCTATTACCGATGTTTCCACTGCCATGAGTTGTGTACCATTCGATTTGTTTTGTTGGTCATGTGTTTGTTGCTTTTTCTTCTTCTTATATAGTCGGGTGAGTATAATATCGCGACAGGGTGCAATACACTACATTGTACTAAAATGGGTTACAAATGTGTCAGATCTATTTCATTGTGCTATAATCAAGCCCCTTGCCTCATACTTGTTACTACAGTGGGGGTCTGTTCCAAAGAAAAAGGTCGAGTTATCCGAAAATCAGGTTAAGCGTCGTCGGGATAAGTGGAGTGGACTGTGCATTATTTTACCTGCCTTTACCTACTTCATGGAATGGGGTGTAAGTAAATAAAGAGTGCATGTTAGAAAAGGATACATTAACACTGGCAATATGAAAATGTGACTGATCATCACCAAATGCGCAGTCTATCACTCACATTACAATACAGGCATGGTAATAAAACACAATTTACAGTTAACATTTGCGAATACGCCTCTGCCCCTCTGCCTCTGCCCCTCTACGTATGTGGTTGTGTCTTGAGTGCGTCATACTCGATTGACTTTTCTCAGTTTGACATATATACATGTATATATGTGTACATGTACACACTTTTACGGTCCAACATGTATTCCTTGTACTCTCTGGGACAGAGAGATTGGGACCAGGAATCTGTGAGGATGAGGAATATGCGAAATTAAGAAAAGGTCACCTTTGGTTTGGACATTGGATCTGGTACTAGGGACCTGTGAAGACGAGGAATACGAGGATAAAGATTGTGTGTTTGACTGTTTTTTACTCATACATACATCCATTCACACAAAGTAGGCAATAAATCGGTGCATTTTTCAATGCGATGGCTATGGTTTAGAAAAAGGCACCTTGAAAGCAAAAGAAAACCATATGAAAGCCTACTCACAAATGACATTGAACAAGTTTAGTAAAAACATAAAAAAGACTAGCAACAGGTCCATCTGTGATGGATCAACACGATAAAATCCTCACCCACCTATGTTTAGATTTTGCCCTATTTGGAATTTCTAATCACATAAATAAAACCCAAAAAACAAACAAACCTGTTTATAACATAATTACAGCCATCAGGTTATTAAACTTCTTTCTTTTTTTTTTTTTTTATAGATCTTAAAATGTACCGTAAGCCTATATGCACAAACAATGTGAAATATGTGATGGTGTGGATGGAAATGCCTGTGTGTATGTGTGT
>JBCHJU010022664.1:0-11952 GCA_039654505.1 Plocamopherus imperialis | reverse complement strand
TTCCTTACTTTTTCCCTTCCCCTTCCCCCTTCTGTGGGTCAGGTCGAGAAGAGCCAGGCCTCCCCCCCCCCCCCCCTCATTCCATATTCTAAAAATGAAATACATGCACACATTTTATAAGGTCAGATTTTTGTCATCAAACTTACCATCCCCGCAAAATCGGCCAAGAGTGCAAGAATACAACTTTACTAGTCCTTACAAAGTTGAAATTAAAAAAGCAATGAAACCCTTAACCTGAGTTTTAGGTTCTGAGAACTGACGTTCGATCCTTGATTCAAGACAAAGTCAAACCTTCAGACAAAAAAAAAAAACAACAAAAAACAACCAACCATCAACTATATCTAATACATGAATAAATAAACATTTATTTTGCACTTGTAACTTCTTTTATTTGATGTCCCCCCCACCCCCTCCCCACCAAAAAACAAAACATAAACCCATTCACAAAGCTAAATACAAAAACAGGAAGATTGATTCATTAAGTTTCTATACACATAATGGGGGACTAGTGGGTGGCTCTGAGGTAGAGTATTGGGCTACAAATTGAGAGGTCATGGTTTCAAACCACGTATACAAGAAATCGAATAGGCCGATATATATAAGAGAAGAGAAGAGTGTCAAGGTCAAGAAATCGAATAGCCCGATATATATTAGAGAAGAGAAGAGTCTGTCAAGGTCGATGGAGAGACATCATCAAAAGTGTCCCCATCGAACAGTTCTGGGTCAGTCCATTGTTGTTCCTGATCCACATCAATGACCTTATAAAAGTTGCCAAATCCAAGGCAGGCCCATTTGCAGATGATTGCTTGGTATGTGGCCCAATTTACCGGTACTCTCTTGATGACCAAGTAGTAGCCTATCAACAAGACCTTGACAACCTGGGAAAAAGGGCTGACAGGCGGGGCATGGGGTTCAAGGCTTCGAAATGCAACATTCTAAGATTAGTTCCACAAACAAAAATGTAGAGCTTTTGTAACGTCATCCTCAGTAAAATTGCCGAATCAAAGTACCTTGGAGTGAACATATAAACAATCAACTTAGCTAGTCACCACACGTCGAATATGTGGCCAACAAACGAGCAACACACTCTCATTCCGGCGCCCTAACCCTGCTAGTGTCCCAACCAACTCAAGGAGCAAGTGTACATATCTCTTGTGAGATCAGTTAGAGCATGCAGCACCAATCTGGGACCCTGACCTTAAAAAAGACATTGCGCACCTGGAGAAGGTTCAGAGAGATGGGGCTTGCTTAGTGACGAATGACTATTAACACAAAAGCAGTGTGGCTGAAATGATTTGATATGAACTTGACTGGCAAAACCTGGCAGAAAGACAAAAGATCTAAGGCTCATCTGGTTCTATAAAGTCTGTCAATGGTATAGTTGCTGTTCCTGCTGAGGAAACTCTGCAACCTGCTAATGGTCGAACTCGATCAGTCCGCTAACTTAAATTTCGGAATCTTGCAACCAACACCCCTGCGTATCAAAATGCGTTCTACAGTTGTACCATCCCTGCCTCGAACCGGTGTCAATACACAGAACGTCCCTCAAAACACGTACTACGGAATTGAGTTAGAATCAACATTCGATTACTTGGCTCACATATTTTCTCCTCTGTAAAAATGTAAGGAATCGAGCAATGAATAGGGGATATAAAACCGATTTTGATTTAAGTCACAATAAGGTTGCAGAAGTTGTCCAAAACTTTAAACGGCTCTCCTGCAAAAGTAACAAAATGTGGCTTACGCTATTTCGTGTTTAGAGGGACGATACTGCACGCTATTTCTTGTCATTGTGAAAAAACTCTACTAAAACAACAACAACAACAAAAGATTAGAGGATTAAATTGTTCTGTTAAGAATTCAAACTCAAACGCAAAGAATCCACTTCTTAAAAACTATAGGAATAATGGCGGGTGGGGAAGGGTGTGTGTGTGTTTGCATGCGTTCGTGTCGTAACTTGTAGAGATTTTGTAGGCTGTAACACGCATCATACCCTCAAGTGCACCAGCAACAGCGCACCTATTCAAACTGATGGCGGGGTGGACGGGGTATCGAGGTCACTGTGTCATGCCAAGTCTGCATGCTTACATTACATTACACCCATTATTGTCTCGTTCGTGGGGTAGGGGCGAAGTGTGCGATTTATAATTGGTCGTCAAACAACGAAGGATGGAACCAAGTTAAAAGGTTAATGGTTATGCAGGTGCAGGGTTGACTTTGTTTCACCCCTCGAGTCCCATCAAATACTCTATTAATTTTATCATTTCTATTGAATCTGTATATGCGGGATGGATTGCTTCCCCTGAACACTGCATTCCTGCAACATCGCATTCCTGCACGCTTTTTGGTTACTCCCGTGAGCGAGCGTGCAGGAATCCGGCGAGTACTCAGTACTGTACCAGTATGTTGAATTCATAGACATGACGCAACACATTGAATCAAATAAACATTAGAATACGTACATAATAACTTCAAATCTCCATTTCAATAGCAACATAAATTTATTCATTTCTTTTCTTCTAACATTTGAATTTCAAGCCCTGAAACAAAGGGCACAATAAATATATACAGAAACATGATTAAGTTCACAAACATAATCTTGAACAGGCCTTTTTCCAAGTGTGTCCATATAAATAATGTGGAAAAACCAGTAAGTCACATTTAAAAAAAAATATGAGTTATTGCCCTTTGACCAAGGTATCAATCAAGTGGAAAAAGCAGTTAAGTCCGCCACAAACTGGACTTTTAAATTGGCTGTACAATGGAAAAAGCAGTTAAGTCCAATCTGGCCAGTGGAAGAACCAGTTTAGTCCAATGTTTAGTCATGTGATCACATTGTGTTGTTATCATGTGACCTGCCAGATCCAATCAGAGCAATTTAGTTTGTACACAAAGAAACAAGATGGCGGATGACCGTGTAGATCATCCTGTCGTTACAGACAAACCAAAGAAAAGAAAAACTAACGGTTCAAAAAAAGACCAAGCTAAAAAACAAAGACTGAGCAGTAATACTTCTGGTGAAGACTGTAGATGTTCTAGGTTTGAGTGTTTTAGAGTCACAAGTGAAGAGGAAAGGGAATGGCTCGTTAACAAGTTCAACACGTTTGAAAGCAAAAATGCCCAAGACTCTTATTTGGCCACTCTAATATCATTGAAGTCTGTTGATAGACGTCGTGCTCGTGGAGACAACCCTAGAGTCCGTGCTTACACAGTCGAGTATCATGTAAAAGATGTAAAAGGAGGTCAGGCTGCCAGTATTACCGTGTGCCAGCAAGCTTTCTGCTCAATGTTCGGCATAACCAAGAACAGACTGGAAACAGTCAGGAATGCATTATCCCTTACAGGTAGGTCGAAATTAAATAATGCAGCAACAAAAACAACAACAGCAGCAGCAACAACAATAGCAACAACGTCATCATCACTATCATCATATTGATTAGCATCATCAACGACGGCAGCGGCAGTAGCAGTGCTCAGCTAAATTACTGCTACTGCTGCGGCTGCTGCTGCTGCTACTACTACTACTACTACTACTACTACTACTCATCACCACCACAACCACCGCCGCCGCCACCACCACCACCACCACCACCATCATCATCATCATCATCATCATCATCATCCTCATCCTCCTCCTCCACCACCACCACCACCACCACCACCACCATTCCTTGTGATAGCTCATTGATTTTTTTTCTTTTTTCTTCCAAAGGTCATCCGCCCAAAGATGGACGTGGACAACATGAAAACCGACCACATAAACTGACTGATGATGTGAGAATGGCCATTCGGAACCACATCTCATCATTCCGTGGCACAGCATCCCACTATGCCAGAGGAAAAACTCGACGGGTGTACCTTTCAGAAGAATTGAACATTGCCAAAATGTTTGCCCTTTTCAAAGAACAGCACCCAGAAATTGAGATTAAATACGAGACATATCGGACAATTTTCAATTCGGACTTCAACATAAGCTTTGGGTATCCCCGTAAAGATACATGCACTGTTTGCGACGAGTTTACCGCAAAAATCGAACTCCTCGAGGCCCAAATTAAGGAGGCTAGTGAGGAACGTATGCTTGACCTCACCCAGAAACTGCAAGGTCTCTATGCCGACAAGGAGCTGCAGCTACGGAAAGCAGAGGTGTTTTACGACCGCAAAGCTGCAGCAAGGGCAAGAGCAAAAACTACGCCAACGTTTGAAGCTGTTGCCTTCGACTACCAAAAAAACCTCTGCGTTCCAAATAAAACGTCCAAATAAGCAGTACAGATTGACTGAGAAAGAAAAAGCCAGCAAAGAGGAAATAGCAGCAAAGCGCAAGGCTACCAACGAGAGGGTGAAGAAACACAGGGCATTAAAGAAACTTGAAAGTAATCACCAGCCAGTACCTTCAAATTTAACTAGCCGGCTCCTAACAAGAAATCAACGGGAGGAGAAAAGGAAGGCAGATCGAGAGAGGAAAAGAGAAGAAAGAGAGCGGTGGACACCGCAAAAATGGAGGTGTCACCGAGAAGCTTGCAAGAAGAGATACCATGCAAAAAAAGCACCTCTGCAAGTGTGTGATGAAACTGTGACAGATGACAGCAGTGCAGGAACATGTTCTTTTTCTCTGCGGACACAGCAAAGGGCAGTGAAAAAAGTGATATCCCAGATGCCCAACGATGAAAATTTAAGGAAGAAGGTTGTTCAAAAGCTGCTGAGGAACTTCGGAAAGTACCACACTGACGAGCAAGAAAAAAACGCGGAAAAGAGAAGGCAAGAGATCTTGGAAAAAGACCGGAAGCTCAAGCGTAAGGTAGCCCTCAAGCTTTTAAATAAGTCAAAGGCAGAGAGAAAAATGTCATGTTTTGACATTAGTGACCGCTATTTTCGCAGACTTCGGAGCAGAGAAAACCCTGAAGTTTTAAGAACCAAATCGAAAGATTCCATAAAACGGCATCATCAAGTCCAAGAATTTTATTTGGCACCAAATATCGTAACGCAACTGTCAGAGAAAAAAAAATAAAACAAGGAAAGCCCCGCTATGTTCTTCATGAGCCCCTTCGCACAATTTACGAGGAGTACAAGTCAAATACTGAGGACCAAATAAGCTTTAGCCTCTTTCAAAAACTGCGTCCAAAAAATGTCAAACTTGCTAAATCTGAGGCATTGAACCAGTGCCTATGTGAAACATGTGAGAATGTCGTCCTCCTCTTGTCAGCCCTGAATTTTCATCTAACATCAGAACTAAAAATCAAGTCCAAGTATGATTTCCTAAAAGTAAGTCTTTGCCCAAGTGACCTTGGATTTTATGCCCTCAACTGTATTAATGGGATCTGCAATGAATGTGGAGGTAAAAAACTTAGTGATCACTTTAAAGATGTTCAATTGGATCAACCCATGGAGTGGAAGAGATGGGACAGTGAGGATATAACCAAAAGGAAAGTTATCAAGCAAAAGAAGGGCACTGTTGAAGAAGGATTGCTTCAATTAAAAGAATTTTTGAAATCATTTCCAAAGCATCTATTCAATGCTCAATGGCAAGCAAAAGAATTTGCGTCCATCAGAAAGTTTCCACCCCGCGATTCGTGCATCTCCGTATTAGACTTCGCCGAGAACTACCGTTGTCTTCTCCAAGATGAAGCGCAGTCAGCTCATTGGAGCTATGGACAAGCAACAATTCATCCATACGTCAACTATTATGCCTGCAGAGACTGCAACAAGACAGTAACGGATGTCATTACAGTAATATCTGCTGACCTGAAGCATGACACCAAGGCTGTTGAAGTCTTTACAGACAAGGTGTTGGAGATGCTTGAGGGCAAAGGCTACATCTTTTCGAGGCACGTTCAGTGGAGCGATGGATGTGCCTCTCAATATAAATGTAAAGATGCCTTCCATTTCTTGTCGACTTTTGCAAAGCCCAAGTCTGTTATGGTGGAGAGGAATTTTTTTGGTTCTCTTCATGGGAAAAATGCCTGTGACGGTGAGAGCGCTGTTATTAAAAGTGCTGCAACTCGTGCTGTTAAGTCGCGCCGAGTCATCATCCAGTCAGCCTTGGATTTGTTTGCGTTTTGTAAGACCCACCTGCGCAAGCCAGACTACGTCAACGAAACATGCTCGCATTACAGGCGTGATTTTACATTCGTCAACAACATCGATCGGACAAAGGAGGCACCGACACTCCACCCAATCAAAGGCACAAGGCTGCTTCATGCCGTCAAGGCTGGAAGGGACGGGAGGCTGCAGACAAGATCCTTGTCATGTTTCTGCCATGGGTGCGAATCAGAGGGCGGCTCATGCTTCAATCCCTTGTACGTTGATGCTTGGAAAGATGAGCAGCTTAAGCATAAAAAGGTACCATAACATTTAGAGTGCCAGTAATAATTTCATTTAATCATATAATCATTTTTAACATACAATGCATATATAATACACATGATATACATGATTATTATGTTCCATTATAGTTTTAGTATATCCATCTATTATGTCTTTCTGAAGATAGGATCCTTTTTTTAAAATGTTGTGTAAAGTATTTAGCACACAACTTCTACTACTAAACAGATCATATGTTAGTTATAATAATAACACATGTAGTGGTGGGTATGATACTTTAAATACACACAGTGATAGACCTAGCTAGCAGTTCAATATATTTTTATGTTACAATTTAGATCTAGATCTACATATCATTCAATTTATTAAAAATAAATTAAAAAAACAACAAAATAACCCTCAAGTTCTCCTATACCAGTATATAAAGTATAATGTATTTATTAATATAGGCCTATATTATATAGATCATATATATATATATATATATATGTGAGGGGATCAAAATGTAATTTATCATGTTGAACAAAAGCCAGCCTTGGTTCCTTTTCTTTTTTTTACAATGCAGATGACACGCAGTGAAGATGTCAATTTACTATGTTTGGGCCACAACGCCGACAGTGGCAGTCCTGTGGAAGCCGCCGAAGACCTCTATGACTGACCATCATGAGCCTTCAGTACCGGTACCAGTACAAGAGATTGAAACAGAGCCAAATCCTCAGGTAATTTTCTATAACAATAAACAGCACATATTCCCCAAACTCCTTGAGATTGAAATATATTAGTTCAGGGAAGCCTAAAAGGAGATTGGGTGGGACTTGTCTTTGAGGAATCCGTACACACGAATAGTATTCCATAGGCTACTTGCTGCACTGCAGTTTATAGCAAGGAAAAGGAGAAATTTTCTTTTGTCACATTAAGATGTAGGCATAGGTACATGTCCTAAGATAGCTCTGAGTGAAGCCGTATAATGGCGACCAACATTCACATTTTGTAGAATTGAATTTAATTGTACCATTTTGTATGTAGGCTAATTGTGCAGCCTACCATTGTATGTTTGATTTTATAACATCTATGCCAATGTAACCTATTTTCCCATGTATTGTATTGTAATGTGTGTAAGATATATCTCTGTATACATATATAATAAATGGTAATAAAGATTGCTTTTCCTTTTTTTCCCCCTTCTTCCCGCACCAGTATTTTTTACTTAATCGCTATTCACAGTCATTTTACGTAACCAGGCTTTGATTCTTTTCCTTTGCTCCAGATTGCTGTACATATGACACACGGTGAAGTCTATGAAATGCTCAGCTGCTTGACTGAGGACACTGACAGTGAAAGAATTACGCAAGGCCTTGACGCCCCCCAGGAGCCCTCACTTTCGGATCATTTCTCAAATAACTTGGATAGTCAGCAGGTAAATTATGCTTTGATAATGATGCATGACAAGACTTTATTATATATAAAAGCATAGTGGTTGTTCATGGTTTGAAATCCACAGACAGGCATAAAAAACATGGCTTGGGAACTCTTTCCAGGCAGAGACTATTCTAGAGTTTATTTCTTTGAAAGTAAACATGAAGTGTGTGTGTTGAAAACCTATCCACCTATCATTAAACCTACTGATTTCACTTCATCGACTACAGGATTCACCTGTAATTTCGCAAGTAAGGCCTACATCCTGGGGTCCACCTACTGTACCTTCAATGGATAAGCGGACCCGGGATCTACTTAGATCTATCCTTTATGATTTAAATTAGTCAGATGCGCCAGCATGCTCACGCTGGCTGATTCAAGTAGTGCAAACAAAAGGTTTGGAGGCTGCGTCAACAGGGTGATGAGTGGGCAATTCATTATCCCCGAGAAATTTTTATACTGGTACATAAATTCATGTAAATGTAATCCTTGTGCTTCTACTAATATAGTCTTATACAGGCCTAAATATGGTGACAATATTTAGATTTTATCTAACTTATGAGAACCTCCCACCTACGGTATTAGTAAATGTATAGTAATAGTATTATGCCGGTACCTACTAAATTATTCGAAAATGGCCTGTGAAACATGCAAGCAACTAAAGCCTATTCCCTCTCTCTCCCCTTTTGTAATTTTCCAGCTTTGTGATGATGACCAAAACCTGAGAAACGTGTTTGACCTATTCATGTGATAGTGACTACTCCATCATGTAGATCTAGATGGCTACTACAGATTTCCCCATCGGTGACCAGACCTAGGAATAAGGCAACTATCAATCATCAAAGACCGAGTTCATCGATTAACTTTTTGAGTTTTATTTTTCAGCCTATCTTGAGTTGCGATGCATGTGTAAATTTTATTGTTTGCATTCTCACATGATCTTTCTGTAAGAAGAGGAGATATATATTTTACTTCATGCATAGTGATTTAGGGAATGGTTTGACTGGTTCTGACTCAAGGATAATTTTTCAAATATAGAAAAGTAAGATCGAAATGTGGTTCGTCTAATTTGTGAAACAGCTTGTTCCGTAGCAAATGCAGGACTCATGTAAATTGAAATTCTTGTCTAAAGAGGTTGCTAGATACCTTTATTTTATTTTTTTCTCTTTTGAAAGGCTGTTAGATGTTCATTTTGTGTAAATATGATGCGTTGTATTTTTCTTTTTTGTCCTTGTAACGAGAGTCACTTTTCTACCATGTCATGTAACATGTGTCACTATTGTAGGGTTTTCATTGAATTATTTGTCTTTCTCAAGACCTCTCTGTTTCATTAAGTTTTTATTTTTAATAAGAGATGCAATTCTCTCTCTACCTCCTTTTAAATATTATTTTAAATCAGTGGTTGGGTCTCATCTTTTTGGGTTTGTTAATTTTGTTTATGTCCTGTAACATGCGTCGCATTACGTTTTCAAATATTGATGTTTTTACAATAAAATGTTTCTTGTTGTGGCCAATTTCAAACTTATTTTGTTAGTTATTGCATTTGATGTCATTCTGTATGTATAATCACTGCAATTTTTGTATAATTTGTAAGTTTTGTAATGTCACAGTAACATGCATCACAAACTGTTTTTTTCACAAAATCAGACATACTGCTGATAAAATTATCTAAAACCCACTGGGGATGTTGTAGTAGTGTTATGATGCATCATTTAATCATAAATGCCATGTGAAAAAACAATATATAGAATTTTGCAGAGTTGTCACTTTGTTAGGTCAATAAGCTGAGATTGACCCATATCGACTTTCTCTTATATCGACATAAATTATCTGGTACCGCACATGTCGATATATCAGGTGTGCACTGTATAATGTTACAACTTTAAAAATCATTTAGTTGGTTTACTGCTATTTTGTGCATTTGGAATGTCAATGTCTGTGGTGATTGAGTTGGTTTATGTGTCAACATCAAAGCCTGCTGTGATTGAGTTGGTGTATGTGTCAACGTCAAAGCCTGCTGTGATTAAGTAGTTGTTTGTGTCAACGTCAAAGCCTGCTGTGATTGAGTAGGTGTTTGTGTCAATGTCAATGTCTGCTATGATTGATGAGTAGGTGTTTGTGTCAACATCAATGCCTGATGTGGTTGTGTAGGTGTTTGTGTCAACGTCAAAGCCTGCTGTGATTGAGTAGGTGTTTGTATCAATGTCAATATCTGCTGCTGTGTTTGACTAGGTGTTTGTGTCAATGTCAAAGCCTGGTGTGATTCAGTAAATGTTTCTGTCTGCTGTGATGTTGGTGTTTCTGTAAGGGCGAGGGTGACGATTTTTGGGACGTAGATCTCTCTAAGGGTGAATGTGATTTAGGTAGCTGTGATGTTTGTAATGGCACATTATATCCTTAAGTGACATGGTATTTGCACACAAAAAATGAATTGGGGAAAAAAACACACCAAAAAAATAATAAAAAATCACACAAATTTTAACAAACAAACAATCCCCTTACCCATCTCAATCAAAATAGGCCTACATGTACAGTCAAACTCGGATATAACAGGACTGACGGGACTGGCAGTTTTCTCCTTTTATGTATCAGGGTATCCAGCATAGTCTGAAAGTCCCATTTTTAAAAAAAGATTTTAGGGGCCGATTGGATAAAAGTGCGAGTTTGGTCGGCCATAAGGCATAGAGGTTGGATAAGACCGAAGATATACTAAGCCCGTCAGACTGTTGCATTCAAAATGAAGACAGTTGAAGGATGCAAAACTATGACTATACTATGTCCGCTCTTTGATGCCTTCACCATAATATTAATACCAAGCAACTCCCCTTCCCTTTCTCTCCATACAATGGGATAATTATTCATTTTTAATAATTCTGTTATTATTGAAAAAATAAGAATTCTGCTCAGATCTTGCCTAGAAATGTGGTCGCTTGATTCAAATATGAAATCGGATTTGTTGTACGATCAACCATTAAAAAGATATTGGAATTGAAAAATAATAAGGCTCGGCCCTGTGACGTCATCAACAGCCAGCGACGCTGTGAGCAGGTGTCATTCTCGTCCTTTTTGAAGGATGAAATGCAACATGCGACACTTCAATCCGGCTTTCCTCAACAGCCTAATGCAAGTTGGAGTTGGTAAATCTGGTTTGTCCGTCAAGTCTCCCTTTCATTTGGCATCGAGGCCTGCTTGGTTTTTATCCTTTATTTGTTGTCTTCAAACTGTGCTTAGTATATCTTCGGCCTTATCCTGTGTGATCTGGGATTAGAATTCTTTACTACACGAGGCTCTCGGTATTATAAAATTATATCCATTGCTCCCTTTCTTAGCTGATGCAGTTCACCAAAAACTGTGCAGGAAAGGATTAACAAACACGCAAGCAGATTATACTCACAATGTATTTGACACGCTGCGCAACAGACAACGTAATAGTTAGGATCATTCTCTGGCATAAATAAGACAATTCAGAAAAAAAAGGAGGAACAATAATTACCCTAGTGAAATTAATTACCAGAAGGAACTTCCATTAATGTAATTCTCAGCAAGAGATGGGGCCTTATAATTCCCTTCTCGCGTTGTATCCGTATCGTTCGATGTTTTCACCTTATTATGTCGGTGTTTAAGTGCAGTGGGTGAAAAGCATACTGTCTAGTTTGTAAAGAAACTGATCTGATTCATATCAAGAAATGTAATATATTGTTCCTTGTGATAACAATCGTGTAACAGGAACAGCTGCTATATGTGGTCTTTATTTTGAACCATACATCGAAGGATTTATATCATATTTGCCACACTCTACGTAAACATATTTTTCGAGATCTATGGCAACTTTCATTGTACTCTGTAAACGGGACGGGGAGGTATCATAGGAAATCAAAGTTCCGCCGCCATAGTTGTTTGTTTTTTGGTTTTTTTTTCCCAACACGATATGTTGGCTTGGGCACAATTTAGCTCTCAGACCACAATTCTGGAGTTTTTTTTTTTTTTCTAAAAAGATCGTAAGTACCCATTTTGGTGAAAATGAGTTTTTATCACCACCATATAGTTTGAATCAAGGCGCATCGACTGCTGTTGGTCTTGCTTCTCTATCTTCATAAATAAAGCGGTAAATGCGAAAACAAAACAAAAAACCCAAGATCAGTCAACTAGCAGTATGTTGTGAACGTTTTTTCGCTCTCCTGTAAAATTTGGTTTGGTGTACTTACGGTCTTTAAAAAA
>JBCHJU010022553.1:0-11953 GCA_039654505.1 Plocamopherus imperialis | reverse complement strand
GAGAGAGAGAGAGAGAGAGAGAGAGAGAGAGAGACAGACAGACAGACAGACAGACAGACAGACAGACAGAGAGACAGGGAGACAGACAGACAGACAGACTGACAGACAGACAGATAGACACAGACACAAAGAGACAGACGGACGGCCAGACATACAGACAGAAAAACCGAAAGACAGACAGACAGATAGATAGCCAGACGGACAGAAAGACAGCCAAGCAAACAGATAGACCGAAAGACAGGCAGACAATCAGAGACATTAAAAAAGATATATACATACAGACAGACAGACAGACAGACGGACAGAGATGAAAGGAAACAGACTGGTGTGACATTTCGTGCTAAATATCGAAAGTCTCAGCTCCTTGCCTAAGAAGGGAGAGTACTCTCTTTAAAAAGTATAATTGAACACGAGCAACGACACCAACCAAGCCTGATCCTGTCATGGCGTGATGACAGTATTGCCAATCACATTAGGTTCTCAGTTCATTCACATAGAACGAACCAGCCACGCCCAGTCAAAGCACAAGCTCATTATGGCACATTATTTTACCTTTCTTTTCGCCATGAGTCGCATGTTGCCTACGTGGGCACTATTCGGTGGCTAGCCTGGGTCTATTTAGCCATTTGCCCATCACATAAAACACTTTGTTTAGAGAGTTCAGTAGGTTTTGTTTGAAGAAACCTCCTGGTACAACGAGGTGGAAATGTTCCTTAAGGACTTCAATTTGTCCATCCTGGGTCCCCTATTGTTTGCACCCCACCCAATTTCTTGGCTTGAGAATATTCTATTGAACTGAAAAAATTGGACATATATTATAATGATATCGTATATTGGAACATTGCTATGTACTCCCAATCCCCTATCCCAAAGTCATATCGAAATAAGTGAGGCAGGGGGCTTGATAATAGCACCATGAAATAGATCTGACATAATGATTACAAACACAGAGGGAGGAATGTTTAATAGAAAAATAAGAAAGAACAATTTGCGTCCACTAAGCCTTGAAGCCGGAATAGTGGAACATGATCGTCTCGCCTAGAAAAGAAGAGCGTTCTTATTCTTACCAACCAAGTCAATACATTCCTTAAGTTGTCTGTCTGTCTGTCTGTCTGTCTCTCTGTCTGTTTGTCTGTCAGAATGTCCGTCTGAATGTCTGTCTGTCTGAATACCTGTCTGGATGTCTGTCTGTCTATCTGTTTATCTATGTCCGTCTGTTTGTCTGCCCGCCTGCCTGCTCCCCCCCCCCCTCATTTATCTCTCTCTCTCTCTCTCTCTCTCTCTCTCTCTCTCTCTCTCTTTTTCACACAGAGGCACACACATACACTCCCTCGCCTCCTCCCTCCCTCCCCCCTCTGTGTGTGTGTGTGTGTGTGTGTGTGTGTGTGTGAGTGACACGCCTAGTCCCATAGGAGGCGGATGATATAGGAGGTTCCATATTATGTCTTTGCGCGTGTAAAAAAACAAAAAACAAAAAAACCCTCGGTGATTAAAATTGAAAAGAGCAGGCCATATCGCCTGTTACCCTGACAAAATTCGACCCTACAAAATAATCATTTTGGTATCATGCACCGTTACAACCTCTTGTACCTCAGACTTATTGCCAAGTTCATTATTCTCATTTCAAGTAGAATATGCAAAGATCAGTTGGGAAGGGTGTGGCTGGGCACCCATATTTCCCTTCGATTACTAGCCCGGGCGTAGCAATAAAAATTGCTACAAGATCGTAAACTCTGACGGAAAGGGTAATTATATTATATGCTATATTATGTGAAAATTGGTTATCAATAGCATGCTACTCTGCACCCGAGGCATTGATAAAGTCCCATCCACGAGAATGAAGCATGCCGGTACTTTGAGACCAGGCTTGTTGATTGACCAATACCACAGCCGATTACTCGATCGACAAGATAAATCTTTGTCATCACTTTGCCATGTTGAGAGATTAACTTCAATGACCACGTGTACGCATGGGGTGTAGGATGAACGGTAACGTCTAGCCTACACACATCCACACATCTACACACCTGCACACCACTACACACCGCTACACACCACAGTGCAATTACAGGTATGTTCACAAACCTACAGCGCCACTAAATGTTCTATGATATTATGTCCTCCATTTAGGACAGGGAAGCTGTCTCCGCAACGCCACCTATACACATTTACAAATTTCGGCCTTGAGCTTGAATGAGAGCCACACGAACTGAGACTTTCTGGGGTGGGGGGGGGGCGCCGTGGTAACGTGTGATAGAGCGTCGGTCTACGGACCGATAGATCACAGGTTCGAAACCATCGAGTGACACTTGGCCTTTTTCCTTTCAGCAAGAACATTTACCCCTGTTGCTTCATTCGAACCAGGTGAAAATGGGTACATATTCGGCTGGGAAGGTATTCTGCAATAGACTAGCATCCCATTCAGAAAATACAGTTGACCGATTCATGTGATTTTGATTTGATTTGTTGGACATTTCTTGTCCAACATCACGGGTGGTATCAGGGACGGTCCACTCCATGCCTTGGATACCTGGATCTGTTCCGCCACTATGAGCCGAAAGGCTTGAAAGGATTTTTTAAAAACTTGGATTTGAAAAAGCTTAAGTTTAAATGAAAAACCTAATTTTTTATCGCTATGATTTAGTCTCTTGCCTTAAACTTCACGTTGTTGTTCGACTCCTATGCCTATCATTATAATGGTTGGTGTCGACGCATGTTTTATGCAATTTGGTTTGCCAGGTATTTGTTGCTTATAAATTTCAATGTAAAATCTGGTTATCGCATGAACGATATATATCAAGCCACTGTTTGAATGTTACGACCAATAACATGTAAACACCCTAGATCTGGCGGTGAAGACGAGGATGGTTTGAATTGCTTGTTAGTCAAGTCCGCTTTTTCCCTTTTTGAGGGAGTCAGGGTGGATTGGTGGTAAAAAAAGCTCTCTTTTTATAATTTATTAATTTATTTATTCATTTATTTTGGCAGCCGGTCGGTACATGCACTATATCCATCTCCCGAGTTCGGGCCTGATTAGACTTTAAATAATTGGTTGCTTCTTTCTTTCTTTATTTATTTTTTTTAAAGATAGTTATATCGTATGGTAACTAAGGACTCTTCAAAAACCGAACAAGTGTTCTGGCAACAGATATATCAACCCAAGCAAAAGACATCAACAATCATATCAAGGAATTTAACGCAGCAATACTCCAAGCAAAGAAATGACAAGTTGACTCTCAGCAAGAAACAGGAATATAGGGCAATCAAATTAGCCAGGTTAGCACTGGAAACAAATACTGAGCCAACATACTTAGGGTTAACTTTTGACAAGAGGTTGACATGGAAACAACATGTGCAGAGGGCAGAGAGCAAGGCAAGACAGAAATTAGCCATCACGAGGAAGCTCAGTGGCACAACATGGGGTGCAGGTGAAAAGATCCTGAAGAACGTCTACCAACAGGGAGTCCGACCACACTTAGAATGTGGAGCGACAGCATGGACGTCTGCCTCAAACTCGACCCTCCAATCACTTGACACGGTTCAAACCAAGCTCTCCGAATCATTACAGGTGGAATGAGATCAACACCTAACGTAGCGATGGAAAAGTTGGCAGGCATAGAATCGCTGAAAGATAGACGAGACACAAAGATCATGCTGCAAGCAGAAAGGTATACATGCACACCAGGACATCCCTTGAAAGAAAAGTTAAATGATCTTGCCAGGAGCAGACTGAAACGCTTGAGTTTTATTCATCAAGCTAAGCAACTACGAAGACAACACCTGAAGGAACTGCCAACACAAGTAACTGAGATAGGTCCGGTACCAGAGTCTATCCCATGGACGGTGTTATTTCAGAAACAAACAATCAGAACCAGAATAGAAGGCGTGTTTCCAGAACAACATGATTTCCAAGGAGAACAGCAGCACTTAGGACGCTCGACAACAACTACCCAAGCAACCAATGGACAAGAGTGTATACAGATGGTTCAGCTGCAAGTGCCACAAGGAAAGGAGGAGCAGGCATCCATATTGATCCAGTGAAGACAGGAGCATTTCCACGAGTGAATACTCCTCAAACTACAGTGCAGGAACAATTACAATAGTAGAAGCAACAAATATACTGCAGGACATAGTCCTTCTGACAGATGCACGCCAGTCCCAGAGGAATAAAAACAGGGAAACTACAAGACGTCAGCACAGCCTTGCAACAGCTGAGAGGAGCAAGAAGGCTTGTCTTACAGTGGATACCCTCACACTGTGGAATTCCTGGTAACGAAAACGCAGACAGATTGGCAAAGGAGGAATCCAAAAGAGAACAACTCGACCAAGAAATAAGCTACAAAGAAAACAGGCGTCTCATCAAAGAAGTGAGGAGGAAGCCATCAGGAACAAAGGATGATTACCACAATCTGTCACGTCAACAACAAGTCATCATTTTCAGACTAGGAACAGGACACAACCGACTAAAATCACACATGCACGTAAAATTCAAGATAGGAACCGGCCATTGCATGTATGGAGCACATAGGCAGGATACAAAACACATACTCCAACACTGCAATCTGTATGACAACATCAGGAACAAACACTGGACCTTCGAGACAGACTTGAACACGAAACTGCACGATACAGTAAATGAACTAATCAAGACCACTACGTTCATGATTGAATCTGATCTTTCTGTGTAGTCATGAAGTGACAACAGAAAAAGAAAAAGAATATCATATTCACGCCAGGGCTTAAAATATTTCTCCAGACGTAAGATATGTGGCTTCATTCGTTGACTACATCATCAGAGATATAGGAGAAGCGGAAAGGGGACAGATTTGGCTTGGAATGCGTTGAGAAGCTTTCCATGTGAAAAATAGGATTTTATTTTAACTTTTTGACTACCATTCATCATTGTATCGACAAGAGTGTCATTTAACTTTTTCACTGTCATTAGTCCGTACAGGCGCATGAACACCAAACAACTCATTCATTACAATTTGTACAATATACAGGAATAAGCACTTTCGCGACCCATAAACGGGCAAATTGTTGTCAAGGAATTATGGCAGCCTTCGGGTTAAACAACAAGGGGGCACTGTACTGTTGTCCTGCGTTGGGCTACGTAACGGACCGATAGGTCACGGGTTCGATAGCTCTGAGTTACACATGAGTTACAAAGAAATTTACCGGTGTTGCTTTACTCGACGTTGTCATCCTGTAAAATGTAGCTCAGACGGTTCTGCAAGAATGGTACTGCATGAGGCTGCAAGATGGTGGCTACATAGTTGAGCTCGGTCAATGTTTCCGGAACAGTGCTGTCATGTGGTCTGTAGTGATTCCGCCCCAAACCATCACCTGACCACATCCTCGGCTTGGGGCTTCATGCACACACTGGTCCACAAATCTTTTATTCCCACGTACGTATACCCGAATTCGACCTTCATGACATCCAAGAACTTATCTAGACTCGTCTGTAAAAGGAACTGCGACCACTGTCGCCTTGTCCGCGGTACGTAAACAGTTTCCCTGCTACAGTTAAAAGCTTTGCCATATTCGCCACGGAAATGCGTGCTTCGAGGTACCTGACAGCACGACTTCGCTCGTCTGCGCTGAGACGCCCCATTATTGGAAGTTTATGTTTTTCTAGATTTCTGCAGCTAGCAGTTCAAATATGATCGTTGTCTTTGTAAAGTTATTCTACACCTTTTGTAGCTGTTAGGATAAGTTACAAATTGATACCTAAAACAATATCCCAAAAACCTCAAGCTCAAAAGAAAAATGTAAAGCACATAAATCAAGCGCAGCACACAGGAGGCAGCGAACCCACAAAGTCAAATTGTCAAAACTCATTCACAAGACAGTAAAACCAACACATTGCACTGTGTATAGGTATCATTCATATCCGTCGTGACTGAATGGAATTGATTTTATGCAAAGAAAAAGTGTCAAGTTTCTTTTGGAAATGATTATATATTCGATGATATAATATATTTTCGAAAATGAGGGACAATTTATGAACGTTTCCACTCTTGGTATGTGCCAGGAGTCGCTTTGACAGGTAAATATACCTGGATCTGTCCTGTCCCAAAATCAAAAATAGGTTATAAAAAATAAGAAGATATACAGTCCAAGTCCAATCCATATTTTATTATAACGGCACTTGCCCTAAGACCTTTTTTCCTTCTATTGAACGACAGTAAAATTGTATTGATATAATGGCACCCATGGCCTTTATTTCTGTTAAAACGGCACTACATACAGACGGAGATATTAACAATACAGGCATTGACCAATTAAAATGGTTAGTAATACGCTCAGAAGCCACCAAAAATGCCTCTCTAGTCTTTCAACAGTGTGTTGTGCGCAGTCATCTCACTGATACTGGTACCGTATAAGCTTATCGGCACTTCCCTTCTCTTCATCCACCCCTTTCCCTTTCCCATTTCCAAAGGTGCAAGGAAGAGCAATTCTCAACAATGTCGTGGTTTTTAATGTGTTCGGTTGTAACGGCACTCTGATGTAACGGCACTAAAAAGAAAGTCACGTTTGTGCCGTTATATCCGAGGTATACTGTTTTCATGTGATTGCCCTCTATTTGAGACGGGTAACAATGCTTGGTGGTCCTTTTGTGAAACTGTTTCGGGGGAGTTTTTCTTTTTTGGAAATGTGTGTTATACAAACAAATAGCATTCAAAAGGCAAACAGGACGGCCTTTTACCGTGTATTTGGATGTAAATACGTGGTATGGGTAAAGAGTAAAATACATTCACTGCCTCCTTTGTTTACATTGAGAATACAAACGCCATAATAATGCACGAAGGGTTTGGGATGTATAGGGCAAACGATAGGTGATGGAGAACCCATTCAAGCTTTTGTTTGACGTGCCAAGACGAAGAATTCAAATTGGTTTGTAGTTATGTTTGGTGGAGTGGTTTAAGACAATGGGGCATTATGACCTACAATGCCTGGTGCAAGAGCCCATTTAGATATGGCAGTGCGTTTGAATTGAATTTGTTTTTTGAGCAAAAGTATTGCTGACTTGGCATGCAATTACAATGAGGGTGCATTTTATTTTCTCTGACCCCCGGTTTTGTCTTATTTCAACAGGAGACCCGCGTCACCATGTCGAGTCTAGAATGGTGGAGCAAGTTGAGAGTTGTACATTAAAATACTACATCCCTCTTTCAATAGATATAGTGGTGGAACACGAAACGTATGGCGAAATTTAAAACTCTACGGTAACAAAATGCACCACAATAAAAAACAAACAAACAAAAAAAAACATCGTTTCTCGCCCTCTGTCTATTACTGGTACCTTGTCTGTTGTTACACGTACAATTCACCCCCCCCCCTCCCCCAACCTTTCCTGTCACAGACACATACTTAAAGGCGTACATACTCACATAAATAAATGGGTTCTTCCTTCTTTCCTGATTTCAATCCCATAAGTACGAACCAATTGCGAATGATCAAACGACCGAAAAGAGAGAACTTTAGGATTTGTGTGCTGTTTCCAAATGAACATAAAGTCCCAAATATTAACATTTCCTTCCATTTGCACACTGGTATCATTTTATTGTTGTTGTTGTTGTTGTTGTTGTTGTTGTTGTTGTTGTTGTTGTTGTTGTTTATTAATGTTTAGTTCTGAACCCTTTTTAAAAAATGCAAGTTAAGGGGTCATCCTCTACAGCCAACTTGAGCACCAAATGAAAGATGTCACTAAAACAAATGCATCGGTAGATTTTCAGTCGTGGTCCGTACCATCACCGTTTTGAACTCACTCGATGATCCGACCATCAACGCCCCCTCATTAGACAGATTTCAAGAAATGATTTTCTCTACCTGGCTGTTTGTCCACAAGCGGACCGCTGAGATTGCGCCACAGCTAGTTTCTTCTACATCTGATCCATCCAGCGATCTGGAATTCTCTATCACAAGCAACTAGAAAAAGGACATATTTAGAATCTTTTAAACGCAAGCTGAAAAAGGAATATTTTTCTTTGACATTCAATTGACAAATTCCCCATTCGTTATTTATACCATTATATCGTGGGTTTTTTTGTTTCTTGTTTTTGTGTGTTGTTTTTTGTGTTTTTGTTGTTGGGTTGTTGTTTTTTTGGGGGGTTTTTTGTTTGTTTGTTTGTCATTGTCGTTTTTGAAATTCACAGAAAACGATGTAAGGAGCCATTGAGCATTTATTTTTGGAAGTGACGCTATATAAGTGACCTATCAATAATATTATGGTTACATGTATTAATATAATTTCCTCTGCGTTACCATCGAGATCCAGATTCAGTTTATGTTCTACAGTATAATGGCATACATTCACAAAACATCATGCATCGAGTACGGGGACGTAAGTCTGCCTTATAAGGAAGGAATATAATAATCCATGTATACCCATGTTGCAATTGCCTTATTGTTCTCAAAACGAAGCTCTCTGGGATTCTAAGATGAAGAACTAGAGCAAACAAAACTCAGAGATGTCTGAAATTATGTTTCGTGCCGATCAGTATTCTTGTCTTTATTGCTTGACCTATAATTATATCTTTTGATGGGTTTTTTTCACCGAGACAATCCACCATCAGGCTCAAAACCAACAATGTACATCAGACAATCTGCCATCAGGCTCAAAACCAATAATGTACATCGGAAAATCTACTATCGGGCTCAAAACCAATAATGTACATCAGACAATCTACCATCAGGCTCAAAACCAATAATGCCCACCAGGCAATCCACCATCAGGCTCAAAACCAATAATGTACATCAGACAATCTACCATCAGGCTCAAAACCAGTAAGGTTGTCCTCCCCCACCTTCACACCCCCAAAACACACACACACACACACTCACACACACACACACACACTCATCTCCATAACCAAAAATATTCACATGGTGATACGGCCCATTGCACATTATTTAAAAAAAAAAAAAAAGAAAAAAAGAAACAACCAAAGTCTCTTGCGAGTCGATAACACTTCATATCAATCAAATGGGATCATGCATACCCAAGTTATATGTCAATTTTAGTGAAGCATGGTGGGGTCGATGGTCCATTTCCACTTTTACTCATTAGGGGTCACCATGCCTCTCTCTTTGGGGATATCTTTCAATTCGATGCACCGACTTTGATGAAACAATCGCAAACAACTCAGGAGAAATGTATTTATCATGTTATAGTGCGACTTACCTATATCTGCCCATACATTTTATGTGACAGCCAGTAAAATACGTTCATCCTTAATGTTTGCAGGGGAATTTGAACCAATGTAAGCCCATAATTAACTCTTAAACTACTACTTTACAGTTGCAGATTATACACATTTAATGGGGTATTGAGGTGAAACATTTGAAAACGTGATAAATGCACCCTGTACGTTGTTATAATCAGTAACTCACTAACGTCGATGTAATAAGTAGGCCTGTGGTCTAAAGCATCGCATAGCAAGTCAAAATCTTCCTACTTTTAAAGGCACAAAGGCTTTAATTGTCCTTTCACCTCTCTATTGTAATACACACGTGCGTAAGTTGAGACACCTTACAGAACTACCCACATTATTGTGTATGACATTCTTGAAACTGATATGATACCAGCAAGTTAGACAAAGAATGATCCTCAGTAAAATAAAATCAGGTTACCCCAATCAAGTACGCCAAATGGTATTTAAAGGGGCAATCCAAAATCAAGTACGTCAAAAATTAAATGGTATTTGAACGGGTAATCCAAAATCAAGTATATCAAGTGAAATTTAAAGGTGCAACAAATACATAGTCACACGAATTGCGATACACTGGCCAAATTATTCAATCCGGCAGGATACATTAAATACCAGAACATGAGACATGGGCACAACACTCATCAACGAATGAATTTATCACTGCACAATATCAGAACTATGGTACATCATGTGTAAATGACAAAGTGCATCCACCATTTTCTAAATAAGAAAATGTCATATCTCCATCCCATCCCACTAAGACATGGTCACAACCCACTTACCTTGAAGAGAAAGCACAGATCTGGTACCGCAATCTGGACAGCAGCGTCGGGCATCACATCTTTAGTTGTCCTTGTGACCGTCTTGTATTTCATTCTGGTCTTTCTATTCACGTGTAAAGCTGAAGCTACAAGTGTCGACCCGCTGTTCAACGGACAATGTTGGGAACTTGCAGCTGCCATGTATAGGTGTGTTTTGTTTATTGACATTTAGAGCCAGTAAATATATATAAGACAAGGCCGTTTGATCACGTGATCAAGTAATTTTAGTATCATAATTTATCACTATCCACCCACGTTTTGGGGTGTCAAACCATGAAGTTTGAACAAAAACATTAAATTGTATCACGGAAGGGGACGAAGCCAACAATCTACAATTGTGAAGGGAAAGATGCGCATTAAGGAAGACGGAAAGGGAGAGCGACAGACGGGAAGACAAATGTACGCTAGTACCAAACGCTAACCCTGACAGACTATAAATAGTCTTCCCCTGTACCCAGTAATATTATTATGAGGCACGCCCATGACTATGTATTATATTGAGTTGAGTTTGATTCTAAAAACCGTGCCTAGGATGTGATTGTGTGAAAAACGGGCAAGCAGGTGAGAGCCAGCCGGGAGCCAAATGAGTTGCCAGCGAGGTGACGTCAATTTATGTGCCAATCGGGAAGCTCTTTCCAGCGATATGATTCGTGGCCTGGGGATCCACCTTCTGAGCATGGGCGTGTAAGAAGATTAAAGATGATTCTAACTAAACGTACTGGAACATTAACTGGGGGTAGGGGATTGGGGGATAAAATATCTCGTGAACGGCAGCAGACGACACAAATCATTTATGTCACGCTACTTGAAACCTCGTGCAAGCAAGGTCATGATCAGACATGTGGTTTCTAGAAATAAGCTCATTAGCAAAGGCTTTTCAATCCCAATCCCAACATTGAACAATGACATTTCCACCAGATCGGGTTTTTGGCCTACTCCCTTCTCAATACTTCACTCTGTTGTCTGCGTTTTCCTTTTCTCGCTTTAAACAACTTGAATGCTAACAAAAAACAAAAAAAAAAAAAAAAAAAACAAAAAAAAGGTGATGGCGCGAAAATATCAAAGTCATCGTACAAAAACAAGGCTTAGCAATGAAAGAAGAAACGGTCCCGGCTCATGACAGAAAATTACATCTCCCTCGACACCAACAATTGGTGTAAGAGGCAACAAAAGTAAGTAAGTATAAGTAAGTAAATAAGCAAGTAAGTAATGCTTTGAACAAATGAGGTAGCTAGGTGTGGAGAGCTCATCACTTTCCCTGTATCTATCCCTGTAACTATCTTGGCCAACTCCTATGCTTCCGGCAAAGAACAAGCTTTGCAGAACATCGAGTAAGGAATAATTCATTCTTGGACATGACCATATTTCTTTCTGTTTTTGTGAACTAATCTTTGGTCGATACTTATAAAGAGTACAATTTATGTCATGCATAAAGGACAAATAGGCACTGGTCACAAGGCAGACTTGAAATTGACGGAATTTAAAAATAGCATGCTATCCTTTATTTTTGTTTCACATGTGAACTTTGAATACAAGAAATTACACTTGTCATGCTAGATTCCGTTTCATTTTGTTTGCAGAGAAAATCTTGGTTTTCCCCTAACGTGTTGGGCAGCTAGTGTTGCTGTGCATGTCGCAAATAATTCGGATTGGAAAAAATTACACATATATATTGCTGTAAAATAGGCAACCCACATTCAATGACTTTAAATACAGTATTAAAAAGAGAAAGAAATTTGAGCACAGGTTTAAATAGCCTGACACCAATGGAGATATCGGTAATTAATGGGAAGTTCTAAGTCTGTCTTAAAGGGGATTTTTTTTCTTTTTCTTTTTTTTTTTTTTTTTTTTTTTTTTTTTCAACCTCTCCTCTGCCTGTACATCTGTCTGTCCGTCTGCCTACCTATCTGTCCATCT